>JBBMOJ010000270.1:0-56453 GCA_038090695.1 Sclerotinia spermophila | reverse complement strand
CATCACGTGATCTTTCGACCATGTGACGCGGTATGTTGGATGCCGTCGTAACAATTTGGTGGATAGTTGTATGGAGATTTTTTAAAGTAATCAAATTCAAAGAATTTATAGTAGATTTAAATCTTTTTATAAGAAAGGGAATATATATTCTATTGTATATAGATAATCTATTAATAATAGGAAACTATATTAATATTGATTTCATGAAAAAGATAATAAGAAGTTAATGGAAATATAAGAATTTAGATAAAACTAGAATGTTTTCAGAATTCTAAATAAAGCGAAATCAATGAATTCGATTCCTCAAAATATATTAATCCAATTATACAAAAAAGATTCTATAAAGATTTGATATTGATATAATAGATATAAAAGACTTTCCTTTATTATCTAATACCATTATGTGAGATGTATATAAAAACAAATTTCTTTACAACGATAATAAGATAGTATACCTTTAAATCGTTGACTGTATTATTTACTTCTTTAATTGTATCCGATTTAATATAGTATATTCTATAAGCCAGTTAACTTGAATTATATAAATACTAAAGAAAAATCATCTAATATTTACAAAGCATTTGTTTCAATATTTTATTGGTATATACTTAGTTGGTATAGTTTATTCAAATCGATTGAATATATTTCTATATGAATATTGGGGATATATAGATTCTATTTAGAGATTTATAATAAATAGAAAATCAATATAAAGAGTAGTTTTTATTAAATATAAAGAAACTATAGTTTGGTTATCAATAAAACAGAAATCGACTTTCTTTTGTATAATAAAAACAGAGATTATAGTAATCAATGAAGGAGCTAAAGAGATTGTATGAATAGAAAAGCTAATTAAAAACTTCAATAAACAATTGGACGATAAACCATTTATTCCAATCCTATATTACAACAATGTAAGCAGAGTTGATTAGATATAAGAGAACAAGTTCTATAGTAAGGCTAAATATATTGATATTTGATAGTATTATATTCGAAAGAATATAATAAAAGCAAAAAGGCTTTACATTATATGAATACCAGGAATTAAGCAAACAATCAATATACTTACAAAGCAATTAATCTATCCTAGCTTTATTATATATGGAAAAGGATTAGGGTTAGATTTGAAAGACTAAATATTATAATACTAGATTGTCATCCATTATTTCATCTATTATAGATAGGGGAATAAAGCTTAAATCTAAGAGTACTCTTATATTATAATACAATAAAAGATTGTAGGGTATTTGAACTCCATAGGAGATGTAGATATTATAGATAGCTTAAAAAACTAACACCATTATAGGAGTTAATAAGACTCTTCATAATTTATATATAGATTAGCTAAAGTCTATATATTTAGATAATAGTATTCCTATTCTAAGGGGGATATTAGAAACCACATATACTACATACTACTTAGTGGTACATAGCCTTAGCTTTCCCCTATAAATCTCTTTTATAGAGTATAGGTGACAACTTTATCCTATAGTATAAAGTTGTCTTATAGATATTTATATATAATATTATCATATTATACACAACTTACTGTTTATTTCCGATAATATTAGTAAAGATTTTTTGGAAGTCTATTTTATATCTCTATAGATACCCTTTAATAACTAATTGTACTTTTCTTCTAACTAATTTGTTAAAGCGATTTAGTTTATTTCTTAAAATATATCTATTATTTAATAGTTTTCTATCAACAAATATAATTCCATTTATAATTTCAAAGGTATTATTATTCTTGAAACTTTATAATTTATATTTAATTATATTTAATTATATTTGAGTATCCTTTTATATAGTATCCTTGAGTTTTATTATTTCTTTTAATATTGATTTAGAATTGCTAATTAGAATTCTTTTAGAATATATAGAGGTAGTGAGTAATACTTTATATTACTAAATAATCTGATTATTGAAGGTACTCCCTAATTGTTTTTTGTGATTTTGATTTGATTTAATTTGGATTAGAATAATTGCTAAAGTAAATCTAATTTTTGGAATTTTTATAAGTATTTGTATATTCTATAGTCTAACTATAGGTATTTATACTTTTTATATTAGTTATCTAATTATTTGTAATTGTTATTATTGAAGCAATTACAATAATGATTCTTATACTATAGGATAGATTTAAGTTTCTTTTTGTTTGTTTATAATCTAAGCTTTTTATTTATTGGTTTATATATTTTATATATTATTCTGTATTACCAATTGTATTTTTTGTTTTGTAATTTTAGGTTTATTATATAAAAGGATCTTTCTTTTTCTTTTTATTCCAGATTATTCGAGGATACTCTTTTCTTTAAGTGGATATCTATTTTTATTAAAATCAGTATTTGTTGTTCTATTAATAATCTTGATATAAAGATTAAAAAGGTAATAAATATTATTTTTATTTATTCCAATTATAATATACTCTTCTTTGAATATTCTCGATTTGAATTTCTTAGATAATTGTTTTGTATATTGGGGGTTCTTGGCTTATACTTTATATTTAAATATTCTAAGTTTTTTAAGATCAGGTTGTTTATTATAAATGATTTCATAAAATATAATTACTATTAAAAGTATTTCTGTTTTTTTGAAAAGTAATACTTTTATAGGCAATTTGTTTTTCAAATATATAATATATTTAATAGTAAGTTTTTATATTCTAGATTCAACTTTTGATTTATTCAATAGTGATTTTGAAATAATATTAATATTTTGAATTTTTTTTTAGCAATTTTATTTATAGAATACTTTTCTGGAGGTGAAAGTTCGAAGATTAATCCTTTTTTTCTAATTTCAATTTGGAATACTATTTCGAATTTGTTTTTTTTTATTATCTACTCTAATAATAATGATTTTGGAATTGAATTCCTTTTCTATCTAATTAATAAAATCTATTAAAATAGATATTACTATTATTATTAATTTATCTTTTACAAATCTAATCTATATAAATCTAATAGTATTATTAATAATTACAATAAAATATCTATTTCTATTTTCAAAAGGTTTTTGAATACTTAATAGATTTATATAAAGATAATATAGTTTTATAGAAATACGAATAGCTATATATTTGTTGAAATACTTATTTATCTTTTTTATAAAATAAGCCTTATATACTTTTCAATCAGTAAGCTTTCTTTTTTTAGTATAATATAAACTATTAAAGGCTTTCTTTAGCTTGTCTATTTGATTATAATTAAGGTAATTTAAATATCAATATATTATCTCTACTTTATTATTATTGAAATTAATCTTTTCAATCTCTAAATCTATATTAGTTATATATACTTATAGGATAAAGGGTTGTTTAATAATATAGTTATTATTACAATATTTTATAATCATTTCAAGTTAACTATTTTTCTAATAGGATATTGAATTTTCTTCAAAAATAACTTTTCGATCTATTTCAATCAATAATCGAACAAAGATAAGTTGATTATATCGAAACTTTTTAATATACTAGATATCCTATAATATAAGGTTTCCGATAATTATTATTCCGAATATAATACTTTAAATATATTTATTATTAGCTCTTTTGATTTTTTATGGTATATCTTAATATATAAGATTTATAAGGTTTTCAACTGAGTTAATAAAGTAATAAGAAGTCTTTGAATTAAGGATCTATTTATTGTTTTGAGCTTTAATATATATTACACTATAGGGATAGAGGGAACCAGTATATTCTTCTACTACAATTATTTTAACAAAACTATTATCTTTAATATCATTCTATTTTGGTTTTAAGATTTTCTTAGCCTTTTTGTATATTATCACGCTAAAAGGACGTCCCAATAGCTGTGTAGCTAAATGGGTTTATATAGGACACATTCTTCCCGTGACATATATATAATACTAATTTCACCAATATCCTTTCTTTTTACAGAATTTACAAAATGATTCTTTTTTATTAATTCTATCAGAAGTATTTCCTATTCTTTTTTTATAACCTCTACTATAAAATTTTCCTTTCCTTTTTTGAATACCTTTTCCCTTTATATTGTTTATTACAATATTTATTATTATAATTTGATTAATTATATTTCAAAGAATCCTTTTAGCTTATTGTAATATAAATAGTACATTTTGTAGATCTTTATTTACAATCAAAATGAGATTACATTAAATCTATCAAACTCCTGTTTTTAATAATAAGTTTAATAATTGGGAATAGATTTCATTATTTATAATAGGTTATTAAGATACAAATATTTTATATTGATAATTAAGTAAACAATCAAGAAAGTTCTGTATAGTTTTAGTTTTGGAGTCAAATAGTTCTCAAATGAAATACTTTCGGAGCTTTTGAATATATTATATATTTATAGTTTTATTGAACGTTAATAAATGTATCCAGGTATCTATAAGATTGCTTTTATTAATTATAGGTATTAATTGAGAGCGATATATTAGAGTTAGATTGGAATTGATAATAGAAAACACAATTCCTCTTCTCTTTTTCCAATTAGTAATATTTATATAATTATTTGTAAATGCTATTTCTATCCTTATATATAATTCCAAAGTAGAAACTAATATTATTATTATTCAAATAGATTTATAGAATCCAATCCAATTATTACTTTTGAAAATAACAATAGAGTCCTATTTCATTTGAATTATATTGGTAATAGTTATACTTACTATTTTATAATAATAAGGATTTTTATATTTTATATATTATAAATATAGTAATAAAGCTATTATAATATAACATTTATAATTTATTGGAAATAGATAGCAAGTTATATATAATATAATAATATTATATATAAGTATCTATAAGATAATTTTGTATTATAGAATAAAGTTGCTATTTATACTCTATAGAAGAGATTTATAGGGGAAAGCTAAGAGCACATACTACTAAGTGGCATATAGTACACGTGATTTCCAACACTAATAATTACTATCCTAAATATAATACTTTGAATATATTTATTATTGATTATCTTAATCTTTTATAATGTATCCCAATATATAAGATTTGTAAGATTTTAGATTTTCAATTGAGTTAGTAAAGTAATGAAAAACCTCTAAATTAAGAATCTATTTATTGTTTTGAGCTTCAATATATATTATATTATAAAGATAGAAGGAATTAATATATTCTTTTATTATAGCTACTCCAGCAAAACTATTATTCTTAATATCATCCTTATTTAATTTTAAAACTTTTTTAATCTTTTTGTATATATAATATTGATTTTGCTAATATCATTTCTTTTTATAGAATCTATAAAATAATTCTTTTTTATCAATTTTATTAGAAATATTTCTTATTCTTTTTCTATAACCTTTATTACAAAACTTTCCTTTTCTTTTTTGAGTATCTTTTCCTTTTATACTATTTATTATAATATTCACTACTACAACTTGATTAATTATATTTCAAAGAATTTTTTTAATTTATTATAATATAAATAATATATCTTATAGATTTTTGTTCATAGTCAAAATGAGATTATACTGGGTTTGTTAAACTTCTATTTCTAATAATGAATTCAGTAGTTGGAAATAGATCTTATTATTTGTAATAGATTATTAAGATATAAATATTTTGTATTAATAATCAAATAAACAATTAAGGAAGATCTATACAATCTTGGTTTTGAGATCAAATAATTCTTAAATGAAATACTTTCGAAGCTTTTGGATATATTATATATTTATAATTTTATTGAATATTAGCAAATATATTTAGGTATTCATAAAGTTGCTTTTATCAATTATAAATATTAATTGAGAGTGATATATTGGAGTTAGACTGGAATTGATAATAAAAAACACAATTCCTTTTTTCTTCTTCTAATCAGTAATATTTATATGATTGTTTATAGATACTATTTCTACTCCTATATACAATTCTAAAGTGGAGGTTAATATTATTACTATTCAAATAGATTTATAGAATCTAATCCAATTGTTATCTTTGAAGATAATAATAGAATCCCATTTCATTTGAATTGTATTAATAATAATTATACCTACCATCTTATAATAATAAGGATATTTTGTATTTTATATATTATAAATATAGTAATAAAGCTATTATAATATAGCGTTTATAATCTATTAGAAATAGATAGTAAATTATATATAATATAATAATATTATATATGAGTAGTAAAGTAGTAACTTTGCACTTGAAATATAAAGTTGCTATTTATATTCTATTAAAAGAATTTTATAAGGAGAAGCTAAGGGCACATACCACCAAGTGGCATATAGTATATATGATTTCCAACAATTTTAATATCTTCAAATTGTTTTCAATTGGATTAGATAGAGAAGTTTATACTGTTTTTGTTATTGACGATACTATTTGTATAAAATAAGTGTTTCTTAAAAAAGACAAGAAAGACATATAAACAGTTATCAAGATTCTTATTTGTAGAGTTTGAATTTAATATTATAAGATTATAAAGTATTGGAGATTGGATAGTAATAAGGAATATAGTGTTTATAAGCTTATTAATTTAACAACGGATTTTGGGATTATTATTGAATTGATTATATTATATATTTTGGAACAAAATAGAGTTTCTGAAAGGAAAAACAGAATTATTTTCAATTGAATACAAACAATAATACTTAATCAAGATATATCTCGTAATCTCTAACTATATATTATTAAAGGTATTATTTATATTATTAATTACATTGTATTTTATATGATATTAGATTTTATTACTTTGATTGAAATATTAGAAAATATAATTGACAATAATAAAAACAACAAACCCGATATCTCTTATATATATATTTTGAATAGTAAAGTCTAAATACAAATTCCAAAAGAATGTTGTATTGTAATAGAGAAACTGATTCCAAAAACTAAAAAGAATCTACTTATCGATTTCGAAGGAAATCATATTTATTATATTTAAATTCCCAATAAAAGAAAAGATTATTAATTTATTTAATCTTTTAATATCCAGATCAATAAAGGTATCTTTATAAAAAAACTATCTTTTCAAATAATCGAAATGGATTTTGTAAGAATATAGAATATTAATCTTGATTCCAAACCCTATCAAGAATCTGAGATATCTATTAATAATGATTTTAGGGATATATTCAAGGAAGTTATACTAAATAATAATAACCCAAAAGAGATATCAATAATATAACAATCTCAATATATCAATGAAATTAAATAGGAAAGTGAGAATGAAACCATCAAAGATTTTTATAATTCGAATTTGAATAAGAGTAATATAGATTTTATATTTGCAAAAGTTAAAACTGATTGCCCTAAGAATTCAAAGAATTATATTGGTTTACAATCTATATCTTTTGTTCCAATTCTAAGCTACTTTTGTAATATATAGTTTTTTATAAAATCAGCTTATTTGATTTACTTATTATACAATTTTGAGATTCAGATATATCAATAAATATTATATTCGGTATTTAAGGTATAGATTTCAACAAATAGGAATTCCAATATTATCGATGAGGTTTTAGTTAGTTTTAATACTAAATCTTGGGAATTAGTAATTAAAAAGGAATATAATTTTCTTATTGATAAGGGTATTTTTAAGCTATTCTATAGAGATAAGGTTATATTAGGTGTTACGGGAGCTGCCTCTAGGGTTATGTGGAAGTGGCTAAAGATCTTCTTGAAGTGGTTTAGATTAGATTTCAAGTAGGAATTCAATAGAGTTAATAACTAATTGCAATTCTCATAACTATAGTAATAAAACTAATAATTATTCTTGAGTATGAAGCTCTATATTATAATGAAATCCTATTCCTTATATAGACCTTCGTTCTCTACAGAACCCCAGGTTCTATTCTACTTGGATCCTTTGGATCTTATGGATCTAGATATTTATTCTTCGATCCCCTAGGTCCTCTAGGTCCATCACGTGACCATTTGGCCATGTGACATGGTATGCTAGATACCGTTGTAACAATTTATAACTTTCAAAAAGCTCTTTACAAGGATCCTAAGTTTATTAGGGATTAGTTTCAATTTATTTCAAATATACAAACCAAATTTGGTATTCTCAATTACGATTTATAGAATTTCGATAAAACCAGCTTTATAATAGGAATTATAAATACTAGTATAATTATTACTAACTCTAAAAGATCTAATAGAATTAAAACTATACAACTAGACAATAGAGAATAGGCGATAGCGATTATATATAGAAATACTGTTAGGGATATTATATCTCTATTTTTGATAATACAAAAGCAAATATACCTTTCAAATTGGTATATAGAAACTAGTTTTTCTATAGATTGAGCTATTAAATCTATAAATAATAGATAGATGAATAATGAAACAAGCTTAAAATAGTTGAAACACTTTAATAAATATATAAGAAATCGAATTCAAGACTAATATAGAATACTAGTACTAGATGGATATGAAAGCTATAAATCAATACTATTCCAGAATTATTATAAGGAGAATAATATTATATATATAAATCTACTATTATATTCAAGTTATTTAACCTAACCTTTTAATATAGATTGTTTTAGTATTTTAAAACAAGAATATAGTATCCAAATTGAAGGTTTTATAAAAGCTTATATCAACTATATATCAAAAATCGAATTCTTTATAACTTTCAAAACTATATATAAAAGATTAATTATAAATCAGAATATAAAATCTGGATTTCGAAAAATAGGATTAGTTCTATTTGATCCTGAAACTATACTTTCTAAACTCGATATTTATTTTGATACACCTATTCCTCCCCCTTTCGATTTAGATTTATAGATCTCTCAAACTCCTCATAATTCTACAAAAGCTTTTTTTCAATCAATACTAATTAAATCTCGAATAATTCATTATCAATCAAGCTCCCCTACACCTATTTTTGAGATTATATTAGCTTTAGCTAAGAGTACAAAAAAACTAGCATATAAGAATACACTTTTAAATATAGAAAACCATATATTTCGAAAGGCAAAAAAGGTATTAGATCGATGTCAACACGTAAAAAGAATTCAATTACAATACAAAGGGGTATTCACTGGGCAAAATATAATAAATATATTATCTCAAAAAAAGATTGATATTTAGGCTTGATATAATAAGCATCAAAATAAGGGAAATTCTAATAGGGAAGGGAGTTCTAATTGATATTATAGCAAATGCGGATTAATAGGGTATAATATAAGAACCTATCAAAATAATATAATAAACTCTAGATTATTAGATTCTTAAAAGTTTCAATCAATTGAATTAATGGTTATTGAATAATATGAATTTGAATATATGAATTGAAGTGAAAGTGGCCTATATGGTGATATGGCCCACATACATATAAACCACGTTATATATTATAGTACAAATTCAATTAGATATTATATATTCTTTGATATTTCTTTTCCATTTCCTTATTAATTTGTTATTAAAATATATATTTCAAATTAAGTATATTCTTTACTATTTATAAGGGATAGTGTATTATTGTATTATATTCGGATTAAATAGAGATATAGATTTATATAGCTTTGCGAATAATAACTACATAAGGAATCTACATATATATTATTCAATATTGGAATACTGTTTTTTTTTAATAGAGAACCAATCTTTTAGCGATTAGTTCAATAAACCATAATCATATTCTCCTCAACTGAGTTCGAATATTATGGTTTGGTATATATTATATATAAAGTGGTGTGGTTAAGGAAGATACTCAAAGAGTTTAATTACATTTCTTTTGATGCTTTAATGGTATAACTTTATAGTGATAATTAAGGTTCAATTATACTTTCTAAAAATCCAGAGTTTTATTAATATATAAAGTATATTGATGTTTAATAGTATTATGTATAATAGTAGATTGCGAAAGGGTGTATTAAGGTAGAATATGTTTTTATAGGAGATATGGTTGTAGATGGTTTTATAAAACTATTGAAAATAATATTATATAAAAGATTTGTGAGCTTATTTAGATTGGGAGAATTTAATTTGGTATTAATCTAGTATGTGGTGATAAGGATATTGATTCAGGGGTGTGTTGAATGGATTTATTGTTTTTATATATATTAGTTTAGTATTAATCATCAAGAGATATATTATTTTTTAATTCCATAATCTTAATACGATAGTTATTATAATGCTAGCCTCCGTATACCTACAATAAGAATTATACCAACAATGATATATCTTGAAGAAAATTAGCCACAAATACCGATGCGAATGCGAGAAACATACGGGGTGCCGGAATTATACTTCTTTACTCCCAAAGAAAATGTGTTCCAGGTGAAAGCAGCGCCGGCACCAAGTATACTGGAAACAAATACAAGTCAGCTATGCAGTATTCAAGGGATAGATGTTTCTTCTGAACAACATACCCAGCAAGGAGTCCACCGGTTACATCCTCGGCATCACGAAGATAGGCGAAGCAAGATATTGAGGCGGCCATACAAGTAGCACTCAAAAGTCGATTTTGCACTTCCTTACAAAAGATCCTCCGAATGGCCTCGCATACGGCAATCACTGCCAATGCGACAACCGCTTCGGAACTCAGGTTTAACAAGCGTATACTCTTGTCTATCAGGCTTTGGAATGGTTTAGAATTATTGAAAAATGCCGTTGATGTCGTTGATTTGCTATCCTGGTGCGGTATTACTCTCCCAGATACGGCGGTGATGATGTTGCTAGGAGAAGACTTGTGAGAAGTCATTTTCTATGGCAAAGGGCTGTGAGAAATCTGTTCAGGAAGCTGAAAAGCCATGGGACCTCGTTGTATTCGTCTTTTTCACCAGCTCTAGAAAACCAATGCTTTGGGAAGTATTCGTCGGTCCATGATAAGCCACCAAGTACGAAATCTTCTGGAAAGGAACTTGAATCATCCCTTTCTGGAAGTGGGAACTTTTCGTCTTCATGATAGATATGATGTTCTGGTAAAAGTGGTGTGTTAAGCATGGTAGTCAAACATTGCCATGAAAACATTGATGCCAAGACATCTATCTCTGCGCAATGAGCCATGCGAGATATTGAAACGAGAGAGAGATGAATGAAGGGAAAAACATTTGAATCACTGGAGATTCGTAACAAGTTATCCAAAAACGAGTTAAACACACCCTGCGCATGCTCAAGTACTCGAAAGTAATACGTGGAGAATATCAGCGAAGCATCTTTAACAGTTGTCTTGTTTCGAGATTCACCCTCTATTGACTCCAATACACCGAGTCGACATGCATAAGGCCTAGAACTGTCTTTCGATCCTAGATCAAACTCGCCTTTGAGGCTGTCATCGAACCTGTAGCCGTGTTGCTTTTGATCTGCTTGTGTGTTTGGCGAATCATAGAAATATTGATGTTGCTGTAAAATCGAATTCGCGAGTAATGTATGGTTTATAAGGCAGCAACGCAAATTATTCTCTTGCAACGAAGGCCCTTTATCAATTTGTCTAGAAAGGTCCGAAGGGAGAATCCGTGAGAAATTTTTTGGCGGTACCCGGTTGTAGGGGGTCATGGGCCACTCACACCCATACAAGGTAACAAGGATCGAGTGTGCCAGATATAAAAATGCAAGCATGTGATCGAGAGGAACAGGTACCCGATGTCTAAGGAGCTCTAGAAGGGAAAATATACCATGCTGCCACATTCTAGCAGGCATATCATATTTTGATGCTAGTTCACGTAAAGCAGGACTAGCAGATGGATGTTGGGAGGCTAGAAAGAAATCATGATGATCATAAAGCAAAGTACGATGCAATAAAATGAGAGACTGCCATTGCTTATTGTTGAGTTTCGATTGCGTGGAAAGATCCGCAGGTGCAGCTTGCTTGATATCAACCTCGATGCAGTTAGCCTCGACCATTACGAGGCCAGCATATATACCCTTGACTTCTGCTACAAGCTGTTCCTGTGGAATAGGTCTCGTTTCTGGCTGGATAATGGTCCTTTCCTCATCCGACTGAGGCCGTGGTCTATTGTAGGGACTTTCATTGTGCAGGTTCTTTTCGGCATTGTAGCTTCGAGTTGAAGGCCTCAAAGTTGCGATACAATTTCCTTTCGATGGACCACAGGATGACTCTGCGAATGCCGAGAATTGATTGGAACATTGATCAGGTGCCCATAATGAGTGCTTAGATGTGGAAATTGGTATAGATGCTGATTGAGCCAGAGATCTTCGTGGTGGAGATATCTCCGAGTGCTCATGGAATGATGATGTTGAACCGGTTGATACACCACCCAATTCAGCAGCCCGCTTGCGTGGCTGATCTCCTGATGTTTCCCCATCGTTCACTAGCTTTATGGCAATTTGCTCATCGTATCCCTGGTTTGGTTGTTGAAGGCCGACAAGCGACTGCGGCGCTGCATGCTGTGACGTAGCGTCTAGATGCTCTTTTTCGCATGGTCTCATGGGACGTTTCAGGGCAGAATTCACTTCGTGTGATTTTCGGAATTGTTTGCGAAATTGCTTGAGCTCTTTTGGTAAGTTAGGGAGTTTTTTCTGATGAAATTCCTTTGCATGCATCCACAAATCAGATTCCGAATAGGCTATCTTTCTTTCTGGACAGTAGAGACAAGCCCATGATTTTGTCGTCTTTGTATTTCTCCGTTGATGTTGCATCCAGAGCGTTATATCTGGACATTTTGATGTATGCATCATCGAAGAATGCTAAGCATACCGATTGGAATGATCGAGAATGGTTTGTTTTGACGCCAGATTCAGCTGTGACGATTTCAACCGGGGCCTAATGCTATTCAACTGTAAACAATATAGTCGCAGGGCACGTAATCAATGAAATGATGAAGTGGAATAACAGCAGTAACCGAAGTGGGCTAGTATATTTATGTGTCGCGCGAAGATAGATGGATTGGAGGTATAGAGATACTCTATGAGGAGACTTTACATGTTTTATACAAATTCTTGTTTGTGAGCGGCCGTTCGTGCAGGGGTGGAGTGCGGCTGAGCATCAGATGCACGACAAGGCTTATCATGCCCAGTAACTCAACACTTCATTCAAACGTCTCTGAATTGTATAAAGTCTTGCGATCAGAGAATGGGATTTAACTCAAAGACTCTTGCAAGATCGAACTACATAAATTGGTACGCTCAAACTTATCCGCAATATGACAATATTCAGAGTGCATGGAATGTAAAGAAGTACCTTCTAATGTGAAGAGCGTACAGACTGCTCTCTTGAAGCATCCATAACCTCGTCAAGTAATATGCTACCGACAGCCATGGAGTCTCAGGACTCATGTCCAGGCTTTTGGAAGGCGGACCAGGTAGTCATGTTGCTTTGGGAAGAGCCTAGCCAACTTGAGATCCGGGATAACCGCAACGATGTCACTGATTCACGTCGGCATTCGCATCGCTTCGTTGTAACTATTCAAGATCGGAATAGCACAGGTTCGTGGCGACCCAGAGCATCTATATATACCTGCCTTCAAACGCTTCTGAAGAGAGAGGCAAATAGTCGCTCGTACGATCATGCAACCATACTCTACGAGAAAGGAGATGGTGTTTTGTTCGACAACACAAGACAGAAGATGAAACAATTTTACAGGACCCGTATTACACTTGTTGAGGGTGATGATGAAAGAAGCTGTGCTGTCCTAGTTATGAATGATGCTGGTGTCCCGTCCACCGAAGCAATTCAACACCCTTATGCCGAACGTGCAGAGGATAGTGTCTTGGGAGATAGGTTCTGTGAAAACCAGCAAGACGTTGAAGATACGTTGCAAAGCTCGGTTTATGGAGTTATCACGATGACGAAACGTCGGCTTGTAAAAGAAGAACTCTCTAGGAATGATACGTCGATAAATGCAAAATTCGACATCGACAAAGGGCAAAGTGTGCGTTCCTACCAAAATCCAGCATTCCGAAGCAATCATCGAAGAAATCGAATATGCACCAACCTTTGTGCAGTAGCCGGACTGATCATTTCGTCCGATGTATTATCAAGATACATTGTACGGACCTCATTACCAAAGATAAAGAAGACGATGTTGCATGTAAGAATAGAAATCCACTTTATCTTTTGTTTTCTTATGTTGTATGTTTACTAAATTGCTAAATTCCCACGCTATACTAGCGCAATCTCACAGGGCTACCAATTATCGATTATCCGAGCCCCACAAATTTTATTTCCGCAATTCTAGTGTACGGGATATGTTCCATGTCAATGTATAGAGCAAATTCGCACTAGCCCTATCAACAACACGTGATTTTTGTTTTCATTCTCGTTGGAATAATATTACGATTCTGGTGGTATCCGAGTCTGAATGAAGCTTTGGGTATAGCGGCGGCTATGATACCGGCAGGTATCACAATTGCATTGGTTGTAAGCATGATGCTCAACTTTTGGTCGCTTAGCCGCGAGGAGGTCGTATTTCAGGATTTGATCAAGAAGGTCAAGGAGATAGTTCACGAGGGAAAGATTGATTCGATACAGGCGATATTCCAAAGCGAGGTATAACCGTTACCTCTGATTGGTATGTATCTTGAGCTTTGGAATTACGACAATACTCTATGATGAACTTTTCTAAATTCCGATTATGACTGCTCCCAAAGGTAACATTTGACTATGAAACAACAATACAGCATCTACTCAGAGTGTGAATTATTGCACCTTTTAGACCTGGTATTCTCGGTCTTGTTTTCTCATATTCCTTTGGATGCCCTGTACGATGTGTTTCCATAAAGTTGGTAGAGAAGTGACGAATAGAGTGATCTATGTCTCGTATCTTGAATATAATCTGAGAGGCCCGCTCAGATGGGTGCCCAGTCTCTCCTTACCCGCGTAGCAGTACCAACGAAAGACAAGCATATATGCCGAATAGCGATGGCCCTGTCTAAAATCCCAAATCATATCAATCGATTGTTAGATGTCTCCCCTAATACCCTTATAAGTTATACTTCCTCAACACGAAACATTTCACTAGCCACGAAGTAGCGATAAGCCTATGCTGCTGACTTTAGTGGTGGCTAAAGAATTTGTTAGATATATAGAATTAGATGATCCAGGAGGAGTGGTCATCCGCCCTAAACTAGTAAAAACTGTAGGTCTTACTCGGAACACTACTAGGTGACGATCCATCAGTAGGAACTTGGAGCAAGTTGTAGTTTTGGAATAGATCGAAGATTCAAGTTTTCAATACTGCAGCACCTTATGGTCCTTACGCCTTGGTATGCAACAAGTTCCTTCCTTGCCAAGGAGGCGAACAATCGAACTAATATAGGATGGAGTAATATCGGATCAAAATGCTTGCTTGCTTGCAGCTTTTTGCAGCCCATTTTGTGGAGACGAATAGTGGCACAGCACGTTTGAATGACAGGCTTAATCATTTTCTCTCGAGTATCTTCTTCTTTATGAAGACTTTTTTCTTAATGATGATCGAAGTTGGAATGGAATGGATCAACGGAGAAAACCCGAGTAGGAGTAGTTTGTTAATTAGTTTATTAGTTAGTTAGTCGAACTTTAGTCGATGTACGAGGTAACTTAATACGGCTCTATTTGCACGTTACAGTATTTAAACATAATATAAATATCAATACAAGACGACATCACATACATATACAAAAACAATACAGAGTATAAAAATCCATAAGTTAATCATACTTTTTATCTACTTGTATGTTGTGCTGACACCGGGAACACTTCATTTTGCTGCTGTGTACCTCGTAATTGTGTTAGCGTCGGAGCTATTATAGCGTCTCTTTTGTCGTCTTGGTTACCCGGATCCATCAACAACGAACCTCGATTACTTTCTTGCATCGTCGAGAAAGCAATTTTTGTCTTTCATACATCAAATATCCTTCTCCAAATAGCTAGTAACGGGAATAATATCCCAGGCTGGAAGCAAAAGTGTATCAGTATTTTTCTGCGGCGAAGATGAACGTTTTGCTTCCAACTCAAGCGTCGTTCTTTTCATCACCTCACCGTAACCCCATTCATACTCCAAGTAAGGAACCACTCCCCTTTATGTCCATCCTCACATTTAATACTGACAACTTATTACAGTCTCTCCGCACACAAACCTCAGAATGGGTAGTCGAAAACGAAAAGCCGACGATGATGGACTCGACGATAAAATGTCTATTTCCCCTACAAATAGCCCCGCCCTAGCCACACGACAAATTCCTCGACCTTCTAAGAAAGTTCGAGCTAACGAAATTACCGGCCGTCCTCTTAACCTCCCTCGTCTTCTCGAAACCCTTGATGCTCCGTCGTTGAGAGCGGTCCTCCAAACTATATGCGAAAGACACCCAGAGATCGGTTCGGAAATAGTCACTTCAGCACCAAGACCATCTGTGGAATCCACTCTTGGCGTCCTTTCCAAATATCACAACGAATTACGAGAAGCTTTTCCTTACGGTGGCAGTCCCGGATCGGATTATGCCTACGATCGAGTTAAGCAACAGCTCACAAATCTTATTGATGCTTTAGTCGATTTCACACCCCATTACCTCCCACCGAACGAACAACAGACCGCCATTTCTCTTAGCTTCCTTGATAGTGCGACCAAAATTGTTCACGATCTTCCGAACTGGGACAGCCACTCTCATAAGCATCACAAGGACAATGCGTACGACGAGATTTCAAGGGCCTGGGCTTTGGTGGTTAGTGAGGCCTCCAAACGTGGAGGAGGATTCCAGCTGCATTCTGGTGGATGGGACGAAAGACTTGCGAGGCATAATGATCAGAGTGGAGGAAAGATGCAAATGGCAGTCAACGCACTGGGTACAAATCTTGGTTGGATGGGAGGTAGTTCTGGGGATCCAGATTCTATCCGCAATCAACTCCTTTCGGGTCGCTATGGTACTAATCAGAGTGTACCAGTAGGAGCTCGCTGGTAAACCCAAACCATGTTCTTGGGTTTGGGTCGATTTGATACTAGGAGTGTTCGTACATATGGGATAGAGGAGGTCATATAAGATGATCGATGTGTCTTTAGGGCATTAGAGGGCATTTCACCGCATAGGCGTCTTGTGTTAATCATGGTCATCGACAAACGGCAATAATCACGAAGATTACGAAGATTCCCAATTTCCTTTCACTGTCCATCTGGAAGCATGGTTGAGGAGTTATGGTTCTTGAAGGATAGGTTTTTCATTTGTACATTTGTGGAGGATACTTCGGTGGTGGCAATAATTCAATAGGCGTACTCCATTTGTCATTTTAACTTTAGTAACATAGGGAAAATGGTCAGTATTTTGAGACCATACAATACGATAACAATCTGAATTTTTAAATTCCTATTTTCTGATATGATCATGTTACATGAATAATAACCAACACAATTATTCACACGTGATAGCGTGGATTTAGCGTGTATGAAAGATGTATGACGCGACTTTAAACTCAATCGCTAACATCAACAATACAATACGCCACCAATTGTGTCGCGACATAAAGCCATCGTTATTTCACCTTTCAGCCCTTATGAAGTTCGATAAGTAAAAAATTGCTGAGCTTTAATATCATAATGCCTGCGTACGTATCTTTGATCGAGTCTCCCAAGGCAACAACTAACAATCCTTAGTCCAGGCGAACAGCATAATGGACGAGTAATCGCGAACCCATTTGAGGAAGTTAAACCGCGCGTATCAGAATACACAGCGCAAGAAATAGCTACACTGCAAAGTAGGCTAGAGAAACAATTAGGGCCGGAATATATCTCATCGCGAGCAGGACCATCGGGACAAAAGGTTCATTATATCACGGCAGAGAAATGTATTCAACTTGCCAACGAGGTATTCGGATTCAATGGCTGGTCGAGTCAGATCATCGAGACACAAGTAGACTTTGTGGATGAAAATGCTACAACTTTAAAAGTTAGTTTAGGTCTCTCGGTCATTGTCAGAGTTACGTTGAAAGATGGTACTTTTCATGAAGATGTGGGATATGGTCACATTGAGAACTGTAAGGGCAAGGCGGCGGCGTTTGAGAAGGCGAAAAAAGAGGGAACGACGGATGGGTTGAAGAGGGCTTTACGGAATTTTGGGAATGTGTTGGGCAATTGCATCTATGATAAGGAATATCTGGCCAAAGTTACGAAGATCAAGGTCCAACCTGTCAAGTGGGATGTCGAGAATCTACACAGACATTCGACGTTTGCCCCACCAGTAGTCGTGAAGAAGGAGATTGAGGCACCCAAGATTGTAGAAAAGGCTCAGGCTCAGGGTTCTGGACCGCCGAGTACAAGCTTATCAGGTATGTTTTGAGAATGTGGTGGCAAAATATATAATTGACATTCGGATTAGGCGATGACACACTGATAGGAGATGATGAGTTCGGAGGTATGAAGGATATGAATGACATCAATTAAAAAGCATTACTGATTATTGCTAGATTTTGATGATGCTGATTTCAACGTCGAAGATCCGAATGCTCACCCAGATGAAGTTGCACTTCCTCCTCTGCGGACCGCTTCACACCATTTTAACAATGCCAGAACCAGTAACAATGCACCTTCAGCAAATACAGGGCCACCAAACCAAAGCCGATCTTCTGGGCCCTCAGGACCTCCAGTTCCCTCAATAAAGAGTGGACCGTTGATTCAGCCAAATCGACCACCGGAAGCTGGCGACCCAAATATTACCCGCAATAGTCACCATCCAGCGGCACCAAGAACACCCAATGCAGGTCTCGCAAGATCGATCAGCGCAGCAGGACCCAATACTCGCGCTCCTCAAGATCTAGCCCAACCCAACCGCTCTGTCAACCTTGTCAACGCGTTCCCCGGCCGCGTTTTAAACCAACCCAATAGACCTCAACCTCAACCCCAAATAGCCTCTGGCCCCCCATCTCCATCCCGCAATAATGATATAACCGATGAAATGCCCCCACCAGGCGCCGGTTTTACCTCTGCTCGCGCCGCATCTCTCCTCCCTCAAGACCACACACCCTCCGAAGCTCCCCCCGTAAACCTCAACCTCCCTGCCTTTAACCCCAACCTCGAATCCCCATCTATCCGTCGTACCCCAGGCGTTGATCAAAGGTCCTCCAAACCACTTTCCCGCGACTTAAAACCCATTCCTTCATCCCAAGCTCAAGTTTCTACTACTGGCCCACCACAAGCTCAACCCACGTCGCGTCCCGTTATCGCTGGACATAGGAATATGAATCTGGGAAACCCACAATTGGATGCCACAAGAAGAATCGGTGCGCCTGGTAGTCCAAGTCCGGTGAACATGGGGAACAGGAATAGTTATAAACCACCGACGATGATGAAGAGGCCAATGTCGGATGCGAATAGAGCTCCGCTGACGGATCTACAAACGAATGATAATGGACTGACGGGGGATGCGCATGGAAATGGGGATGCGAAGAGGCAGAGGTTAAATGGGATGTAGATTCCGAAGCAAATACTCCTCTGTTTAGGGCGAAATAAGTACATGACGGATCCAAATAGGGATAGGGATGTGTCAACGAAAATCGTAGTCAAGGTTGAGATGGTATCAGAGGCGTTATAATGGGTCGAAGGATGGGATGGGATGGACATACCAAGGCACTTTTCATAATGACGGGGCTTGTCCATAGCTGGAGTTCGCTTGGGTTTCTTGTACATAGAGCAAGCACACTTTTGCGCTCGTTGCATGTTGGCAGCCGATTATGGCTTAATTAAGGATTTGTTAGGTTGTGCTGTTAAAAGTTCTTCAAGATATCATAGGGCATGTTTATTCGCAAAATTCATATCACGTCGTAGACGATTTTATTGATTGATTATAATATGTTTCCCTCGCATGCCTACCTACTTTTAGCTGCGAATGAAGATTTAGGACCCTAATGCACCCACCTATTTCACCAGAGCCGGACTTTGACTACCCCATTCAAAATAAATATCAAAAAAGATCATATCATAAAAGTTTTGAGGGAATGGTTTATTGGAAATGTTAACTGATATTCAAATTCCGTTTGCTCTTTTGCTTATAGAGTGCCTTGTATGTTATGTATAAAAGATACCCAGAAAGAAGAATGGTCCTCTTGACAACTCTACATATGACCAATCTACGCCATGACGCCTAAACACCAGCCATGCATGTTTTCGTTCCCTGAACGCCATCGCCTTCTCTCCCATGCCCACTTCTAGTTCTGCCCTTTATTTGACGATCAAGACAGCAGAAGGAATCAATCCAGCCTCCTTCAAGGTCTTCCCGAAATCGACTGGACCTTCGAAGGTCTTCTTTGGGTATGTCATGGTGAAGCTAGTGACGGAACCGAGCTCGGCTTCTAGTTGCTGGGAAATCTCGAAGAGGGTAGTATCGACCGGGTAAGTTTTGGTCATAACCCCCGTGGCAGTTTGTAATCTCAATCGAGATTCGGTGTGGACTTTTGGGGCGCCAGTTGCAGCCTTTGGAGCTGGCACTGGAGCAGCCTCTTGGACTGGAGGCGCACGACCTTCGCGGAGAGCTTTGGCAGCTTCGGCTTTCAAGCGACGTTTCTCCTTATCGGCAGCGATCTTCTCTTGGATACGCTTCTTGGCCTGGATATCAGCGGCTTTCTCGGCACGTTTGGCTTGGGCTTCTTTGATTTGCTGATCCTTTGCAAGCTTCTCTTTGGCATCCGAGACTTCCTTGGTCGACTTCATTCGGATTTGCTGTGGAGAATGTTATGTTAGTGTGAATGCGGGGTAGGTAAATGTGGATGTAGAGGGGCAGTTATAGAGTCAAATTGTATTTAGGAACAATAAGTCACAAACCTCATTGCGCTTGGCCTCTTCTCTGTCGATAATGGCCTGCTTTGATCTCTTTTCCTTGGCCTTCTCTCGGAGTTCTGCGAGCTTTTGTTGCTTTTCTTCTTCGGTAAGAGGGGCGATCTCTTCGGTTGACTGCTCAAAGTTCTCATGTTGACTGTAAATCGTATTAGTAAATGCTCGTATGAAAAGGTATGGTTGGTAATTCTTACGTCTTCTCCGCGTGGAACTGAACTTGCATCATGGAGCGGAACTTCTTGCCACAATCGGTGCAGACCATTGACTTGGCCTCTTCTCCATCCTTGAGTGGCGCTGGCTCGATGTTAGGATTCGTCTCGTCAGATTCTGGTGTAGCGGCAGCTTCTGCAGTTCGGATTTCCTCGATGGTCTTGTCTTGATTATCCTCGAGCCATTGTAAAGCCCCGTTCACTGTAGTAGATAGTCAGTATGCGGGGTTATATAGATCACATACAAGGGATATGCAAGTTAAAATTTATACATACATCCGCCCGTCTTCTTGACTGCAATTTCCGACTTTTCCTTGTCAAAGCCCATGTCGAGAAGTTGTTGGAGGTCACTTGGTGTAGACATCGTTACTGGATGTTTGGTTTTGTTGGTTTTGTTGGCTTGTTTCTGAGTTAATTGTGTGGAAGTTGTGTCTTTGTAGATGGGTCGGAAGTATAATGTCGAATATTATTATGACGAGATGCAAGAGCTCAGGGTTGTGCGGAATAATAATATAATGTATGATGCGTGGGCCAGGCTAATCAGAATAGCATCCGTACTAGAAGGCACTAAAAAACATGGGGTGAATCTATTGGATTCTTAATTGATTGATTAAGTTGAAGCTATATATATATATATATATATAACCTTATTATATACGCTCAATATTATATATATACATACATCCATGTATACTCTGTACATGCTTACATAGAATGTTCAAGTATATCGTAGGTGGCACATCACAAAGGGTATAAAGGATAAGAAGATGACCGACCAATCAACTGTATACTTTGTACACTTCTCTGGGTACATATAATGTAATGCACTAGAATCATCGCCGAATAGTCCAGAAGTCCAAAAAGTTCATATCTGGTCAAGTTGAAGACAGGAAAGGTTTGATCAACAGGAAAGGCAAAATTCGATAACTAGAATAATTATAATAAATATAAGACATGATTTTAAATTTGTAAAACTATACTCATCAATTGACCAACCCAGTGCTCTCACTCACAGGTAATCAAATTAATAAAATCATAATTCACCCCTTTCTTATTGTTATTATTATTGATAATTTGGATTGATTCCTGAAAGTTACCAATATACTTATTATTATTACTATTATTATTACTATTATTATCATCATTATTACAGTATTTTCTATCCTCGTCGTATATTGCATTGGCCGCAAACCAACAGGGAATGAATGACAAACGACAACCAGCACCTTCTTTGTCACTCTCGGACCCTCGTCATTACATATCAACCACCACCTCGAGCGAAACCACACCCCCATCCTAATAAATAATTCCTCAACTTCCAAATATTCTTCTGGCTCATCCCACAACCTTACCTTACAAATACTTTGATTTGAGCCAACAACAGAATTACGTCCATCATGTCCGTCGAAATCGATTCGCAGGAGCTTGGCTTTCACCGTACGCTATCATAAATATTCTATTGGGACGAAGGGAAAGATACAAGATGGGGATTTCTAACATGTGGCAGGTCCTTTTACCACCGAGGTGTCGCAGACGTTGAGAATTAGAAATCCTAATCGTACTCCTGTTGGTTTCAAGGTAGGGAAATCTTTTGCGTGTCGTTTGCCGTTCTAGAAGTACTAATGTGGTTTCTTTTCAACAGGTCAAGACCACTGCGCCCAAACAGTTGGTTCTACCATACTTCACACCTTCGAAATATCGTTCTAATATTTGCGAATAGATACTGCGTGCGACCAAATTCTGGTAAATTGGAGCCCGGGAGGAGCATAGATGTTACTGGTATGCGCCGAATAAGATGGGAAAGTCATGCATGACTAGGGCTAATTTTGTTGGCATAGTTCTTTTACAGGCGATGAAGGATGAGCCACCTCTCGATGCAAAGTGCAGAGATAAATTTTTAGTTCAGTCGGTCGAAATTACGCCAGATAAGGAGTTTGTAGATTCGCCCTCAAACGTACAGTACCCGCGATATATTTTCCGTAGGGACTTTTCCTCACATGGACTTACACTAACTGGATTTCATACAGCATGTCGACCGAGCGGACAAGAAGGATATTCAAGAGAAAAAGATCCGAGTTGTTTTCCTACCACCAAAGTCGACAGGAGCAGCCACACTTACACCTATGAGAAATGGCGTTAGTGGAGCAAATAGTGTGGTATGTTCTGGTTCCTTGTGCATCATCCTCAAGAAGAGAGAATTATCTAACACCAAAATCTCTAGATTTCAACTCCCGACACTGCTCCTCCAGCCTATCGATCAGTATCCCCCGAAGAACATTTCACCCCTGCAGCCAACCGTGTCGCACCCGGAAGCTCAGGCCCTGCCCCCTCCGTCAGTATCAACGATGAACCCATCGGCAATCGCAACCTCGGCGATGCTCGCTCTTCTGCTTTCAATCCCGCAGCTAGTACCGGCAGAGAAAGCAACGCATCTACGGTCACCGCCCCAACCGGACTCCCTACCTCTGTTGAAGAACTCCAAGCCCAGCTTGCCGAAGCGAAGAAGACTATTGCATCCTATGCTGAACAAGGTGGTTTAAGAATGAGAAAAGTGGCAAATGGAGAAACGTCAAATGAGACGGTCAACGAAATGGCTACGAAGTTGCAAGGTGTAGAAGGTGTACCTGTACAGATCGTCGCAGCTTTATGTTTGCTTAGCTTCCTGCTTGCATACCTGTTCTTCTAATCTAAAGCTGGGAGTGCTTATTTGCTCGCATTCTGACTTTTGGGTTGTGGTTTCTGGCTCTGATGGGTTATAGCGATGCACCTCTTTCTTCCATCATTGTATAAGGGAACAGACACGAAGCGAGATAATCAATATTGGGTGTCTTTTGGGTGCTCTCGGGTGCTGTTACTCTTAGGTACTGGTTTCTTGGGTTCTAGACCTCATTCTTTTTCTTGTACTTTTGTGAAAGTATAAGTACAAGAAAAGAACCCTCTAATTTTACGACGATTTCTCCAAAAATCTACATTTCCTTGCTCTCAGTTTCTTTTCGTTTTTCTGTCTCTTTTTGCCACAGCTTTTGCATGATCAATCTACCACTTGTATTCTATTGCTCTTTTTCTGGCGCGTTCAGCCTTTTGTCATGTTTTTTTTTCCTTTCGTTTTTTTTCTTTTGTTGTGGTGTGGAGGCTTCTATATTTCATAATCGTGTATGAACGAAAAAAGGCGGGTGGAGGAAAGGGAGATGAGGGGAGAGGCCAGAAAACCTGTATCTGGCTGGGCTAGGCAGGGTGGAATGAAAACGGTAATATGATATTGCATGTATGTAGGGAGAAGAACGAGAGAGCAACGTCATGCTGGAAAGGTAGTGAGCTACCATTGATACATACTAGGTAGTTAGTGAAGTAAAGTACAAAATTTCGGTTAAAATGTAGGCTACAATTGCAGAAGTGACACTTGAGACTACCTGTGTATCTCAAGAAATATATGTATTCATGATGATACGTAATGTAACGTATGTATACGCCGAGAAATGCATTCTATAGCCCATCTCATCTCATCTCATAATAGTATATACAAATTCAAATCATGATTATGTCCCTCCTTCTACTCGCAGAAGGAATTCTCTAGAACCCAGATCTCATCCCTCTATCACATATAAAATAAAACAAGACAGAATCTAAGCCTGCACCTCCTGTTGCGTCCACCCTCCAACCTTCCTTCCTCCATCCTTCCTCTTGACCCTACACGTCATCCCCACCTCCTTATCCCACACAAACTGCCATATCACATAGATCCAACTCTCATGTCTCGGCAACTCTGCATAAAACTCCTTCGCTATCTCATGGAGCGCCGGTAAACGCGTCCAGGGAACCGCGGGGAAATCATGATGTTCATTATGCAGCCCCACATTATAGGTGAAGAAATTGAGCGGCCCGTAGTACGAAAAGGTTTCCGGGATTTCGACGCCGGTTTTTGGGTCGCGGGCCGCGAGCGGTTGACGCTCGAAGACGTAGTGTTCGGCGATGAAGTGGCCGGCGCAGGGGTGGAGGGAGCCGGCGAGAAAGGCGGAGAGTATCAGGTAGTAGAGGGAGTGGTAGGAATTGGTGGATTTTACGAGAATGATGTCAAAGACGACTTGTACGAGGATGTTGATGATGTGGATGGAGGTGAAGGGGACGGCGTAGATGAAGATGGGGCGGATGGCGTAGAAGAGGATTTGGAAGGTGCAGAAGAAGGCTTTTCCGAGGAGGGAGTCGAGGAAGAGGGATTCGAAACGGGTGGGGAGATCGGTGTCGAGACCGTCGACGCCGAGGGATTTGTGGTGCGTGAGATGGTATGGCTGGGGGAATTGTTAGAATTTGGAAAACTTGAGATTGGTGGTAGATGTAAACGTACTCTGAAAGAAGCAGAATAAGGAATTCCAATAGGGAGATTTGCAAAAATCGCCAATGCCCGATTCATATTCGGGTTCCTAAATGCCAAATTGTGGGAAATTTCGTGGATGGCGAGGAAGAGGTTTTGATTCGCAGTTGCGCCGATTATATAGGCAGTCAGGAAGAATTTCCAGGAGAAGAAAGGTGTATTGCGGAGGAGGTAGGCGCAGAGGACTTGAATTGATACGACGAGGAGAACGACATATTTGGTGAGGGGTTCGGGTCCGCAGAGTTTGGTTACCTGCAGCAAGGGGATTAGTATCTATTCTCCATTGAGAGATGGAATAGGGAATTGAGATGGATAAGTACCTCAGGATGAGCTTTGATAATAGCTAAACGTCTGCTTCGATGAGGTTCCTCGGTATATGTCCAAAAGAAATCATGTTCCTTCACATCGATATCATTTCGAGGAGGGGCATCTTCATTCTTTTCCGAAACAGCTGTTGCTCCATTGGTTCTTAATCGTGGGGTGGTCGTTCCCGAATTTGTAATTGTAGATGTAGCTACTGGCGGCATGATGAACCAATTGTTATTATGCCACTCTTAACAATCTTTTTTTGAAAATATTGTTATGTGGTGGCGTGGTGTTGTAGATAAAAAGGTGTTTGGATCTTGAGGAATTGGATAAATATTCACCGATTATCGTATACGAATTCGAGACTAATATAATAAATACAGTACTCTGTATGTTTCGCTACCGGATTTATTTATTAGCTTTGTACCCTTTCTATGTGGACTGTTCTTTTGATGGAATTTCAGGGGTACTACGAGTCTAGGGGTTCAATGGCAAATGGATATACATAGCCAGGTGGACCGTGCACTGGGACCCTCTCACTTCTATTTATACGGTGTCACGTGGGTGTACTATTACGACTATTATTATTATTATTATTATTATTATTATTACTATGCCAGTACTATAATAATGTTGGCGTCTCAGGCACATAGCACCTACATCAAGTGAAAAGCCCAATTCGATAACATCGATTAGTCGTTTCGATGACTTAAGGATCCGTATCAAAAATATGCTTCCCGTTTTCTCTAGATTTAAGGACTCAGGATTCTAGTGTATATTACTAAAAATTGAAATCAGCCTTCCCATGGAATACCATACGTGAAATGCAGGAAAGCTTACTCTATGAGAATCTTTATATACACTAGCTTTTTGGTTAAGATCGTAGAGTACCCTCGAATAATCAAAGATTGATTTACCTCTCTTCTGTTATAAATCTAATATTTCCCAAGAGATTTGACACCTCGATTAAGTGGTATTAACTCTACGATACTGAGCATATATCCACCCCGCCAAGACTTTCGCTTACTGAGAACTCTCCCGAAAGCTACAGACCACCCTGAATCAGAATACCTAACCTCATCCATATTTTCAAAGAAATAAATATAGAGCATGGAATATAAAGGAGTCTAACTCAGCGGTAGAGCTGAGGCACGCTTCTGGAAGGAGATGGAGACTACTACTACAACGCATGTGTGATACATAATTCCTCGACCGGTAGAGTTATGAATTACAATAGCTCTTTCAGCAGCTATACAGTGTCAATAGAATTATTAGGCCATGGGAAATCATTGAATATATGGCTTCACGGAGACGTGGTGCGTACCATGGGGCATTGGGATTTGCGAGAATTTCTTGATTGGCTATTTGGACTCTATCTTGGAGATATATTTAGCTTTGTAGGAATATTTATGGTCATCTAATAGAACTATAGGCTAGTAGATACATTCCTTCCCTGCTTCCCTAGTAAAATATGCGACTGCAATATACAAGAGGTGGAATTATAGGAATTCAATATTTAGTCTAGTCTTTATACAGAGAAGTTACTTCACTATTACATCAACTGTCGGTCACAACTCGGAACATATTGCACGGATCTCCTTTATCTATCCTCGATTTGAAGATGAATGGTGTATTCGACCTCTCAAACGTTCAGTATTGACAGCGTAACATCAAAATGACAGACAGCCGTAACCATATTCCCTTGATTTTTTATCAAGTAAGAAGCAACACGCAGGGCTGAAGCATTTTGCAGTCGGAAAAAATGATTTCATGAGACATTAATGTTTCTTAGCCATGGAAAACCTGCAATTTCAAAATCTCAAGATTCATTCAAATATGGATATTTTTTCAGGAAACAGAATTGGTCTTTATCTGTATCATTTATACTCTTTTAATACACTTGAGCAAACCATAACAGCTTTTTTATAAACATATGTGATGATAAACTGTAAACCCGGTAACAATAAAAACTTCTTGAGGTCAAGCTCGCTTAATTTTACCCGATGGTTTTGTAGAACTATGACTTTTCAAGGTGAATACTCCTGCTAATTGCGTGGAAGAATACCAGATTTTCCCCTTTTGTACATTAGATATATCTGTGAGTATTTGAAAATCTAAATGGCTTGAAACAGGAGATGTGTTCTAGTAGATAAAACATCTAACTCAAAGCTAATGCTTATCAGTGGAGAGACGAAGGCTCCCAAGTGATTCGGGATGAGCTGACGTAAGCTCACTCAATGATAGTTTGAATCTATCCATCTCTATTCCATTTTTCACTTCTGAAACTGACTTTCGAGTGAGCTTTAAAGGTGAAAGTGATCTGAAGATGAGGAACGTGGGGCGAGGGGTGGAGACAAGGAGTGCGGGGGTGGGGGGGTTCTGGTGGCAGTTACACTTCAAGGCAGTTGAAAGACTCGCGGAGTACTTTATTCTTTCTCTGCCACTCTATAATCTGGGCACAAGCAAAAAGGTTGCATAGTAGACAACAAGCCAAGGAAAGATAACAAAATCGAAGGGACGTGGTCTAGTGGTTAAGACATCTGACACGTAGTTAGGGTTTTGGATGAGCCAGCGCAGACTTTCGGGATGCGCGGGTCCCGGACCCTACCGTGAGCACAGGTGACGGTAGTTCGATTCTATCCATCCCTACTATTTTCTTTTTGCTGGCTTCAGGTGATAGCTTTTTGTCTCCGAATAGTTGATACCTGGTGTTCTTGCTTCTGGAGTGTTCAATTTGAGGCTTCCGAGCTTTTAAATTGCAGTAACATATATATAAATACCCACGAGAAGACCTCAACATATATATTAGGGATACGATCCAGAGGTAGGACAGATATCACGAAGTGAGCTTTTCTAGCTTGGTTAAACGTTTCTCGGGCAGCTCTTAGAAGTATTGACTTCACCTTTAGAACAGGAAACATTCGTTCGATTCTATTTGTCTACGTTTATTTAAGTCATTCATTTGCTTGTCTGTTTTTCTTTGTGCTTGTGACTAATCCTTCGACTGTTCTTTCTTTTTATTGCATAGGCAGAACGTTTTACTCGTATGATGGGGTCATTCGGCCACGCAAAGTGATGAAATACATATAAGCAAATACCAAACAGCAATATAAAATATGGTCCAGGTAAGACGCATGCTACTTACAAAGTGTACCATGGCAAGGAGGCTGAAGGTCAACTTATTGCAGCTACCCCGAGCGCATGAAACGATAGTTTGATTAGATCTGTCTGCAGCGGCATTCTCAAATAAAAGAAACTGTCTCATCTGCCATATCCTGATAAATCCAAATAGTCTCATACTATCTAGACTACGTTCTTATGATTCAAAGATGCAAGCATACATTGTCGCGAAACTTCATGCTATATTGCTAATCAAAAACTCCAGACTCAACAAAATGTCACTGACGCAACTGTCTATTCATTCCAGCATACGTCATCTGACCACGCCTGCTCGGTTCTGTTCTATTGTAGAGAAATACTAACAGATAGTGGTGCGGTAAATTCTCTGATCATTTCGGTGCAACGATAGTTTATTTAGCGACTTCCTTTTCCTTTTGCGTTGTTGTGTCTCCATCCTCCTTTCATTGTGAATCTTATATTTCATATCATTGAACAGAAAATACAGTCAATTTGAGCGACCTCCAAACGAACGTCTAAATGAGCATCACGTGTGTTCGGAGGACCCTTCCCCAAGTTCACAATGCTCCTTCCTAAACCGACGGACCACCAGTGGACCTTGCACTCGCTCCAAACAGTCAACTACTCAGGACTAAATCAATTCCAGTACTAATGGAAACAAACACAAACACAACAACAGTTTAAGGGCATACACTTCAATGGTAGAATAATCTCCTGTAAATGTGGTTAGTTCCTAGAGACAATCTATAGCTATTTCCTCGGAAGTCCAGGGCCTATGAGTTGAAAACCTATCGTGAGTGCGAGAGATGTGGGTTCGAAACTCACTGTATACAATGAGCAGTAATGATATTCGCCGATAAATTCGACTGTGATATGGAAATTTTCTTTTGCACAGTTCTAGTTTCTTAATCGGTGCTTTGACTGAGCTAATTCTGTAACTTCTTCATCTCAATAAGGAAATTAGCGTTGAAATGACATTTCGTATCGATTCTGAATAACTCTCTAAAATTCAAGGCGTATGAAATTACTCGAGAAGTCTCGAACACGATTGGAGACGTACATGATAGTTGTTCATTTACTAGTTCACACGTTCATGATTTTCTCTTTGAGGGAAGGAAAATGGCGGGGATGACTTCCCCTTTTATTTTATGGGGCCGGGGTTCGGATAAAACCCCCACTAAAGTTTCATCTTTCAGCAGACCAGGGATTATTTGAACCTTAAGTATATCGCGACGTCATATGAGCTCATTTCTCAATATTTCTGAGATAGTTCAGCAGGTCAAGGATTGTCTAATGGCTGGTCAACGGTTGGATTTTGGAAAAGTCTATGCTCAACAAAATCATTCTGGTACGTGTAACCAAACACACCCAAGCCGCTCATCCGGACGTTTAGCACTCTCGGGAGATAAGGAGAAGCCCCTTGAACGGGTCCTGGATATTGCAACGTGCTGTAACACAGATATTCATCTCGTCAATGTACAGATTCAGTCTGAAATGTCGTAGACATCTTGAGGCAGTAAGCAAAAGCAAGTTTCCTCTCTGCACATGATTTTCTCTAGCGGAATGGATGGAATGGGAGATTAATGGATGGAACCTGCTTTGAGTGTTCAAGTATTTCTGTGTTATTCAAGGTAGATCCTGAATGGAATAGGAAACCATTTTTTACTGTTAGATTTTCGATTTTCGATTTCCATGTTTTGTAATCTCATATGATCAGATACTGAGATACGACTTTCGCGCTTTTGCTAGTACTAGTACTTCTCAGTCACTCATCACTTTCTCCAATATTAAATTGGATCCAGATCCGAAGAGATACACTGCATCGACAAGGTATCCCCACGAGGTCGGTGTCAGCACTAACGACCGCTAAGCCCCCTCATGTCCGCCTTACTATTTCAAGCCTAGTCGGCTTCAAAATATCTTCATCGAAAAAGAAGGTTCTGTGAGAACGGCGAGTACTAATAAAGGCTACCCAGGTCTCAAGTTTTGAAGTCACACGCTTCCGTCTCTCCTACAGACCCGATCCATCCTGAAAAAGCATCTCCTAAGCTGGAATAGTAGTAAAATGGCGTATCCTAAGAACGTTGGCATTAAGGCCATGGAAATCTATGTCCCAGCACAGGTAAAGTTATAAGTACCCCAGGCAAAATTCAGTTCACGCTGCTGATAAGGGAAAGTGTCTGGATCAAACATTGTTTGAAAAACATCAAGGTGTTTCGGCAGGTAAATATACCATTGGATTGGGTCTTCAATATATGAACTTTTGTACCGATAGAGAGCGTAAGTCCATACCATTGAAATTCTTCAGCCAATTTAAGCATCATATGATACTCACCAATCCACTCAGATGTCTGTTCCCTAGCTCTAACAGCTGTCTCTTCACTTCTCCGGAAATTCAATATCGATACCAAATCCATTGGACGTCTCGAGGTAGGAACTGAATCACCCATTGATAAAGCCAAATCTGTCAGATTAGTTCTGACCACTCTATTCGAGCCATATGGCAACACAAGTCTCGAAGGGATTGACACAATTCGCGCCTGTTATGGCGGTACTAATGCCCTATTCAATGCGGTCAATTAGGTAGAATCTCGTTCATGGGATGGTCGAGATGCCATTGCCGTTGCATCCGATATCGCCTTCTACAAAGAGGCTGCTTCTCGGCCCACTGGAGGAGCTGGTTGTGTTGCTATGCTTGTCGGGCCAAACGCACTGTTGTCCCTTGATCCGGCCTTGAAAGGTGTTTACATGACCCATGCATATGATTTCTACAAGCCGGATACTAAAGTCGAGTTTCCTATTGTGAATGGCCGTGAATCTATTGGCTGTTACATCGGCGCTTTGGATGCATGTCACAAGAACCTTCTTGAGCGGATCGAGGCTAGAAGCAAACTCAACGGTGATGAGCCAAATAGCGTGCCCAAGAAGGTTCTTGAACTCTTCGATTACATGGCGTTTCATACTCCAAACTGCAAATTAGTGTCTAAATCGTATGGTAGACTCAAGTACAATGACTGTCTGGTATCGACCGACGATACTGAATGGGAAGGTATTCCCGATGAACTCCGCAAGTTAAGCTATTCGGAATCTCTCAAAGACAAGACTTTGGAGAAGACCCTTGTGGCCATCACGAAGGATGAGTTCAAAAAGCGTGTCGAACCGTGCATTGCTGGACCTTCTTTATGCGGTAACATGTACACGGGCAGTCTGTACCTTTCTCTAATTAGCTTGATAAGCAACATTGATCTCAAAGCCGCAGAAGGCAACGCTATCGGCTTGTTCAGTGTAAGTGGATAGATTCACATTTGCCCAGCCGCCCAAGGCATTTTACTGACCTAAATTCACCCTTTAGTTCGGAAGTGGCATTGCTAGTTCACTCTTTGGTATGAAGATTACCGGTGATCTTACCGACCTAGTCCAAAAAGTCAATTTGATGGATCGTCTAAAGCAAAGGCACATAGCGACACCCGAAGAGTATGAGGAGGTGAGTTATGAGATTTTAGTCCGTTTATGAGATATACTAACTTGACACAAGGCTTGTGCTTTCCGGAAGAATGCGTACGGGACCAAGAATTCAAGCCACTTGGCAATGTGAACTCCCTGGAACCAGGAACATACTACATAGAGAATTTTGATGATGTGTATAGAACAAAGCAGTGATGAACCAAGCAAGGTTTGATTTGGTTGGGTTATAGTTTATGACGCAATGTTTGAGGAGGATATAGAATTGGCATATTCAATAGAATTGGAAGACGAGAAAGATACATTTGAATAGGCGATATCGTAATTAACGGGATTCAAGACGAGTAATGTAGCTTGAAAGTACATCCATACGCAATAAGCGACTCATATTCCAGGAGCATTGACCTGACTGATGAGCCGCCACAGAGATTGATTCTTTTCAAACATGGATCTTGTCATTTTCATGAAGCTGAAACACAACACTATTCAGTTTTCAGATTTCTCCTAAGATAGAATTGCACATATTGCTCCAAATTAGTCTGTCAGATTAACTGTATACATTCCAGACATAGAGGTGAAACTTGTTATGTTACTATGTTATCTTATGATTTTCTGCATATTTCTAAAGGCTTCTTGTCATCGTTCGAGTATCCTCCACGATACCTGAATCTACAAAACCAATTAGACAAGACGAAACAATCTTTTAACGGCAATGATAAAGACCACTCTCTACTCCTGGCACCTAATCAAGTAGCTAACAATTATGTTATACTCAAGGACCATGTACGGCTTCCCTTCCCTTCTGTTGCGAACTATAGCTCTAGCCTACAGCAATCTGCTATTATGGCATTTGCAAAAATAACCTGTTGCACATCTGAAAACAACTCACGTGCGTGAATAAGCATAGAAAATCCAGAGGCCTGATGCCTAACTCCGGCACGGGAACAAGCACAGGAACAATCTTTTTCAGACATGCAACAAAACTTTGCTCGATTCAAAGTGACCTTCTCTTATACAATAGCGAGCCAAGCTTCCTCTGTTGCATATATCAAGTAGAAAATGGAGCTTGCACACGTGCCAAAGTATGTGATCAAGTATAGAACACCACTAACAGCTTTGATCATTATCCTTGTGCAAGGAAGGAATATCAAATATGCAACGATAATTCTTCTGATGCCAGACAAGCCTTCTTCCACAGATCAAAACCGAGTCAGATACCACCAATATTGTACTTATATACACCCTAGGTCACTTGGCTGCATCTCTCACAACTAGCTTTTCTCTAACCACTTACGCAAATACGAAAAAGGATTGGAGAGACTATGAATGAGGAGATACTAAACTGAGCGTAAATTCTGTGTATCATGTCACTCCATCATCTACCAACTTCAGACTTCTGAAGTCATCCTCTAAATCCTGAACCTACGAGAAATGAGAAACAAGCAGATCATCAAGATAGCGAGCATTAAAGGGCATACAACACACTGATGATGCCTATCACCGACAATCTCACTATTTCCCATATGAAACAGAAATCAAATATGTGGAACAAAAGGCACACTGGTTTAGATGATTACTCAATCACGTAAACTTAGCCACGCAAAATACCAGCGCCAAATTTCCTCAAAGCGTCGACAAATCTTGCATATAGAGTATGGCATGCGCCACTTTTGAGAATAATTGAAGTTTTCACAGAAAAGATCACAACATGTTGGAAGGCTACGTACAAAGCCTGTTCTCAAGAACAACGATATAGCAAATGTGCAACCAACCGCCAAAGAAGCCAAGAGCATTCGCCTCCTACAAGCGCCCGGAAGTCTTTCTTTGGCCAGAATTTGACAAAAATTTAATATCGCTCTGTATCCAGGTAGTTCCATTCTAATTTTGGTGCAGAAGTTCATCTTTATGGCCATTCTGCAAGGATAGGTTGGAGGACTTGATTTCCCGGACAGCTGAGTGACAGTATTGATCAGAATAGCTTGAAGAATCTTCAGAAAGGATGAGCTCGAGGCTCTCCGCAGGCTATAGGGAGGGCCATTTGTTAGTCTTAAATATCTGGGTGTCGATTGAGATATCTGGTTCGTTCACTATCAAATAGCTAGCTATAGTTGGAGCAAATGTTATGATAGATCTAACAAATGAGGCATAAAAATCTCCTTAATTTGTATGGCGAATGCTTGGATCCAATGTTGGAAAAAGGGCGAAACCTAAACGTAATAATTCCAACATCAATTCTAACACCGTTCCTCTGGTCTGAAATGCGGTTGTAACGACCATAAAAGCAGACCAAATTCTAGAGCCGAAAGTGATTATGTAATCTGTACAAATCGCTTTCCCCAATTGGACAGTCAGCGGTGCGGGCCATTTACGCGGGTCGCGTCCAACTTACAGGCGCGCTTTATCTCATTAGTATATCCATTGGCATGAATGAACATCATAACTTCCAATTCCATCCACAACAAAGCAATCAATCATCATGTTCAGTATGTTGCAGACACCCGTGAGTGCACAAAAGCAATTACGCCATTATACACCTCATATCCCCTCACCATTATCCTCGTCACCTTTACGATCTTCGCCGCCCGTATCCCCTCTAGAGCCCCGCAATGCGAATTTACCAACGAGGATACAGCAGGCTGGAGAATATCAAACTGGTTTTATGATGTCCCCTGAATCTGGTGCTTCTAAAACGTCTAGTCCTGATAAAAGCCACTCGAATCCAAATAAAAATTCGCCGAGTAGAGAAGGTGCATTTTCGAAGAGGATTACTAAGACGAATCCGTTGTTCCATGGACAAGGTGATGGAAGGGAAACAAGACGGAAGCTGTTCTTGAGAAGGGTTAGGGAGGATTCGGAGGATAAAAGATGGAAAGCGAGAGGCGGTGACGATGAGATGATGAGAACTATTTGGATTGCAGAGCAAAGGAGGCGAGCGGAAAGACAAGCTAGGGATGCACAGGGCTGGGCCGTTGATGTTGATGAGCAGGATACGCAACTGGATTACGGCGCCGGAAATTTAAGTCTCGGTATGTTTCTTACATCTAGGACCCTATCAATGGATCTGTTTGCGGGAATTGGGCTAACAGATGGTTCCAGATGAGGCCATGGCCGAAGAAGTGGCAAGAAACGAGGAAGAAGAATTAGAAGCTTTGTTAGCATCTATGACCGAAGCCGAAAGACGACAAACTCTGGATGAAGCGTACGAGAATGTCTCGACACTCGACGAAGAAATCGGTCCAATTGATGACAAGGAAGCAGCTGCTTGGGCACGAGGAGATATCCAACATTCCTTAAACCAACACAATGCGACTGTAATGGATGTCGAGCGACATGTCAATAGTTCGTCGCCTGACACGCACTTTGGTAGTGATGATGGTGATTATGATGCCATTTTCATGAATGTAATACAACAGGAATCATATACCTTGTATCAAGATGATCATTCCATGGATGTGTCAGGAGACCAGGAAATGGTGGATACGGAGATGAGTTAAATGTGGCATAAAATGGTACATACTAATACATACGGGCATGACATTGTTTATGATAAATTGGGGGGTTTTGCTGTTAGCGTTGGTGTTTCAAACGGCTAGGGCATGGTTGGTGTTCTGGTATGGTAAATGGGTCGACAATTTGGTGTTCGAAAGGGGCATTATTGGTCATGGTGTCACTGGTCTATTGATATACAGGAGATACTATCAATGAGATATGGGTATTTTATTGTGTTGGACAGCCTTCTTCGGGAGCCCCAAAAGCTTCTTGAGCTGCAGCCATATCTCCAACCAGATCCGCGGGTGGTGAGCCTGCTGCTTGCATCTGTAAATAATCAGCAGCGCGCCGCGATATAATATGACTGCTAGTACATACCTTTTGCATTCTTTCCACGATATACTCCCGATCCGAAGCATTTTCATCTTTGTAGGTTTTTTGCTCGAATCTAGCGACAATTTCCCTGACAAAAGCTTGTTGTTCCTTATATCGCTTCAGATCATCCGCGGGAGTAGTGGCAGAGTTCTTCTCTAACCACGCGGGGAATTTATCATCTAATTCCTTCATCGGTTCGTATAATATCTCCTTATTAGTTAGTTGCTCCATCATACCCAATAGCATTTTCGAGAAATCCTCCTCACTACCCTCTCCGTCCATTCCACCAGCCCCCATCGCTTTCATCATCTCTGCTAGTAGGTCGTCCGAGTTGTCCTCCGCAGCAGCAGCCGTTGCTTGATCCCCAGAAGCTTGCATTCTTTCCATCGTTTTCTTAATAGTTTCCTGGAATGTTTCCTCACCAGCTGGACCCGGGGCTGCTTTACTCTTCGAAGATCCGGGTTTTGGCGCAGATGGCGGTGGAGGTGCTGGTCCAGTTTCTCCTAGTCCGCCCATCTCCTTCAGCATACTTTCAAATTGTGCTTGCATTTCTGGTGATGTCTCGAGTTCTCCCATTAGTTCGGCCATGCCGGCTTGTAATTGCTTTGCAAAATCATCGTCATCGAGCCCTTCACCGCTGCCAAGAAGAGGATCTTCTGCGACGGGTGGCCCACCAGGACCAGAGGTTGCGGCTGTGGAGGTCGGCGCTGGTGCTTTCGTTTCTGGCTTCGCAGTATTGAACTCGTCCAGCATATCTAAGAATTCATCAGAACCTCATTACCAGCATTGAATCAAATGATGTACCATCTAAATCGTCCAAATCGTCTTCATCCGGATCTGGAACATCCTCACACTCTGCAGTAGCATCCGCAGCTTGTGTCTCAGAAACTGTACTTGATTCGTTGACCAAAGATTTTGTCGAGGCCTCTGCCAGTCCCGCGAGATCTCCAGGTTTCGACTCCATGCTTAATAGATGCTAAAGGAAACTCTAACAATCCTCTACTGGGATCTTCAAAGGTGGGTATTCTTCTGCAGGCCGAAATGAATACGGGCCAGTATGTGGAAAGTGCGGGGTATGATTTGCGCCGGAAACGGTATTGTCTAGATAATGTAATGCTCAGCGATAACTCAGACTTTATGTATCCAAATACTGAATTCTAAGAATTGAAATATTCTTGTGATGTGTATTTGGGCATTTGAAGATCATAAGACGAGAAAGTGATTAGGCCGAGGCTGTTGTCGGGCATTGTTGACAGGGGGGGATGGGGGGTCCTTCGAGCTAGTGAATTGCACTTCTTTCTTTTGCCTTGTGTGGATGCTTAATAAATTCACAAATCTTGAGCCTTGTAGCTAGCAACCACCAAACCTTTCCATAACGACTTGTTCTTTTGCGCTCGTAGAAGTACAAAAACCGCATTTATTCTTGGGCTTCGAATTTAATCGATAGCCAGTTTAACAAAGTCTTCCTAAATCTCAAATCCGAGTTGCGCTTTCGTGAAGTAAATTCAGCCTCATTTTCAAAATGACGCTCTGTCTCAATCGCCTTACGGAGGAACGGTAAGGTTTGCACAGCTTGGAATTTGAGGACGAAGCCTAACGGGATCTATAGCAAGCAATGGCGAAAGGACCATCCATTTGGGTTTTCTGCAAAGCCTATTCGCAACCCCGCTACGAATACTATTGATATGAAGATTTGGGACTGCGGCGTACCTGGCAAGGCCAATACATTGTGGGAGGGTGGTCTTTTCAAACTGAATATTATCTTTCCGGATGGTGAGTTCTTTTACTCATTTCATTATGTGGTCATGGATTTGCGCTAATTTACAACTTATAGAATACCCAACCAAACCTCCAAAGTGTATGCGGCTTCACACTCACTCTCATATTTGACCTTCGATCTAGAACTAACGAATAATCAGGCAAATTTACACCACCCCTCTTCCACCCCAATGTCTATCCATCCGGCACAGTCTGCCTCTCGATCCTCAACGAAGAAGAAGGCTGGAAACCCGCCATCACCATCAAGCAAATCCTCCTCGGCATCCAAGAACTCCTCGATACGCCCAACCCCGATTCTCCCGCTCAAGCCGATGCCTACAATCTCTTCAAGAAGGATAAGTCCGCGTACGAGAATAAGATCAAGCGCATCGTAAAAGACAACCCAGCTCCTTGAGGGAAACGGGGAGATGCAGATGTGATAGTTAACGCGATGGTTTTATTTGGCGGGAAGTATTGGCGTTCAATGGGCACATAAAATTTCGAAGCATAAGGGAATATCCATATGGGCGTATCTAGCAGAGGAAAGACTTTACTTTGATGCAGCGCTTTGGTCAAAGAAATTTACCGAGTGCCCTGGATGAGTTTACAGTGCCTATTCAATGGGACATAGGAAAATCAACCAAGAAAATGAGCTTTTTTAACCTACACAGACTTTTCGTTATTTTATTGTCATGTTATGATCTACTATTCCCCTCCGTCCTTTGAGTCATCTTGTGAAGAAAGCTATTCGATTCCATACATACACATGGATGGATATACCCGCAGCCTAGTACTACAGAGTACCAAAAAACTATCCACAATTATCCAGCGAAACCTCGCCAAGCCATTTCCTCTACCAAAAAGATATCACAAAATTCCAGAACCTCGACATCTAGCTGTCTCAGTTGGTTGTTTACCCACCATCAGATAGCAATTGGTACCAGAATTATCAATACTGCAACATTATTGGTTCCACTGAATCGCTATCAGTAGAATTATAGGACTCAAGCCACACATTGCACCCTTTGCACCCTTGCCACAGTTTACATCCGACTATCGGCCCATGAGCTAAGGTAATTTTGTAATGTTTTGGAGCCAAGGCAAGTCATGCACATACCATCAAACTACTCGATTGAACTATTACTCACTGGCTTTTTGTTTGGTACATAACCTTCTTCTCTCCCATTTTCCAGACTTCTTTTCTTAAGAAGAACTTATTTCACATTTAAAGGGATTTACATATACGAATTCAACATGTGTGGTATTTTTGCTTGCCATTGGTGTGTATTTCATTGTCTCTACTTACAATTGTGAATGGGTGGTTTTATGATAGTGGGGGCCCCGCGATGGATTTTGAGAATTGACAAATGTACAGTCACCCAGATGTTAAGGCTTTTAAGCCTACCGCCTTGCGAATGGCGAAGCAGTGAGTAGTTCAGCTTGAAGATTGGAATTGGAAAAAGGTAACTGACTGTGAGATACAGAGTTCGTCATCGTGGACCAGATTGGAGTGAGTCACCTATGATAGAAAGGGATGTTTGGACTCGAGACTGATGATGATGCTTAGGTGGAAACGTTATTTCCAACAACACAAGTAGGTTGCGCCTAGGGCGAGGAGTCTTTTAGAGCCTTTGGCTGATCGATCGACTGTAGTTCTTGCGCATGAGCGTTTGAGTATCGTTGGCGTTGGTAAGTTTTCGCCGTTGAATTTGCATTGATGTTCACGAACTCACAAGATTCCAGAGAGTGGAGCGCAACCAATTACCAACTCGGACGATACCCTCGTACTCGCAGTCAATGGCGAAATCTATAACCACAGAGTCATCCGCAAGGGACTCAAGAACCAATACCACTTCAAGACACATTCCGATTGCGAAGTCATAATACCACTGGTGAGAATTTCGAAGGAAAACATTAGTACCATGGCTAAACATTTATTAGTATATGGAACATGATATCAATGCGCCAAAACATTTGGACGGAATGTTCTCATTTGTTTTATACGACAAACAGCAAGATCGCACAATTGCCGCACGCGATCCCATTGGCATTACCAGTTTTTACCAAGGATGGTCGAGCAAGACACCAGGAGCCGTATACTTTGCATCTGAATTGAAGTGCTTGCACCCTGTCTGCGACAAAATTATTGCTTTCCCTCCAGGTCACATTTATGACTCAAAAACCGACAAGACAACGAGATATTTCGAGCCATCTTGGTGGGATCCAAAAAACGTTCCATCAACTCCAATCGATTACAAGCTGTTGAGAGAAACACTCGAGATGTCTGTTCGGAAGCGTCTCATGGCGGAAGTCCCTTACGGAGTTTTGTTGTCCGGAGGTCTCGACTCGAGTTTGGTGGCTGCCATCGCTCAAAGAGAGTCTCTGCGCCTGAAAGCCGCTGCGCTAGCTGCAATTGAGAGCGGAAGTGGAACTGTGACACCAACCGCTAACGAGGACCAAGGAGAAGGACTTGTTGGTATTGATGACGACAACAAATTGTCGACGCTCACCTATCTTCCTCAACTTAACTCCTTCTCCATTGGTCTACCAAACTCTCCTGATACCAAGGCTGCTAAAGAAGTTGCCAAGTTCCTTGGTACTAAACATCATGATATGACTTTTACCATTGATGATGGGTTGAACGCGCTTTCTGATGTCATTTACCACTTGGAAACCTATGATGTAACAACCATTCGTGCATCCACTCCTATGTTCCTCCTCTCAAGAAAGATCAAGGCTATGGGTGTCAAGATGGTATTGAGTGGAGAGGGTAGTGACGAAATATTTGGAGGTTATCTATACTTCCACGCTGCGCCAGATAAGGCAGCTCTTCATGAAGAGACCGTCCGCAGAATCAAAAACTTACATTTGTCTGATTGCTTGAGAGCCAACAAGTCGACTTCCGCTTGGGGATTGGAAGCTCGTGTTCCTTTCCTTGACAAGGAATTCCTCGAGGTATCCATGAACATTGACCCACAAGAGAAGATGATTACCAAGGATCGTCTTGAGAAATACATTCTCCGAAAGGCTTTTGACACATCAGATGATCCAAGTCAAAAACCATACCTCCCAGAACACATTCTTTATAGACAAAAGGAGCAATTCAGTGATGGTGTTGGTTACGGATGGATCGATGCTCTCAAGGACAACGCCGAGGCTCACGTTACTGATGAGATGATGAAGAACCCCAAACCTGAATGGGGATCCGATATTCCAGATACCAAGGAAGCGTAAGTTCTCAAGTCTATCCAACGAAGACCGAAATACTAACAGGAGTCATAGTTACTGGTACCGAACAATGTTCGACGAGCACTTCCCACCATCTTGTGCAGAGAGTGTTATGAGATGGACACCAACTTGGTCTAAACAAACCGACCCCAGTGGAAGAGCTATTGCTATCCACAATGAAAAGTATGAAGAGTAATTGCAGCGTGAAAATTTTGCTTCTCAGAATGTCGTATCTATTGGAAGGTTATAAAAGTGATAACCATTTTTCTTTGGGGATCTCTCGGACTCCAAACTTGGGCTACCGCTGAAAAGGAATGATTGTGGAGTTAGATAGAAGGATGAAATCATTGATAGATAGCGAGTAAATAGTTGATTCCCCTGCGAACTTCTATCTTATGCTAAATTAACGGTTTGAGTCTGTGCTGGGAATTTTGAGTTTGCTGTAAGTTAGTCGTTTTATGACTTAAAATATGATTTGACTCTATTTGGGTATCGATGAGCACTACGGATTCATCCTAATGCTATTGAAATTTCACAACAACCCCCCCTTCCCCCTCAATCACTGACTTCGCTTCTCATTGCAGTACCAGTAAGAAGTTGCGAATCGACTTTGTAAAAGTAAGCAAACAAATGTCCTCTGGTGTCAGTATTTATTTTCAAGTTTAATCGATGAATCAAAGAATATAAGTCCACTTCCAAACTGTGAATGAAGCTGGTTGATTTTTTTATGATGGACTTGCGTTGGTGATGGGTGGGATTTCATCATCTGGTTAAAGATGTAAGTCTGGTGGTCTTACCATGTTTGTTTATATTGCATAAGATGGGAACTATGGGATGATTGTCGTTTACAGGGGGGTCGCATATGGAAGGAGGCACATGAGCATTTCAACCAATAGCAATCGCACGTTCGTTCTATGTCCGACTTCTGCCGCTTGGTTCCTCACGATTCGAAATTCTTTAGGGAACAAAAAACCACGTCCGCTTCTACTCGTACTTCAACTTCAATTTCAACTTCATCCTCGTTTCCTTCCGTGTCTGTACAACTTTCTCAAATTCTATCTCAAGTGTTCAATCAATTCAGTTCATTTAATTCCTCAATCATGTCTGTCCCAGCTTTCACTGATATCGCCAAGGCGTCCAACGATGTAAGATATTTACTAAGAAGTTGCGCATCTTTACAAAATATTTGAAGCTAACCTCAATATTAATCAGTTGCTCAACAAAGATTTCTATCACCTCACTGCCGCCGCACTTGAGGTTAAGTCAAATACTCCAAACAATGTCGCATTCAAAGTGACCGGAAAGAGCACCCACGACAATGCCACAAGTGGTCTGGTACGAATATAATGGAAAAGAATTTGCTTTTTTTTTGACAAACGCTGATGGACCGTTTCTTGTGTGCAGTTAGAGGCCAAGTTCACAGACAAGCCAACTGGTATATATTTTAAAGCATTTATTTTACAATACTTCCCCGTTCATAGTTCATTTGGTTTCGTTCTCGTTAGACGACCCGATTTTGCACAGTTACTAATCGAGTATGCCGGCGGTACAGGCTTGACTCTTACTCAGACATGGAACACTCTCAACGCTCTCGACACCAGGATTGAGATCAACGACACCATTGCCAAGGGTCTCAAGGCTGAGATTCTCGGCTCTTTCGCTCCAACCACCCAAAAGAAGGGCGCAAAGGTCAACCTTCACTTCAAGCAACCAAACTTCCACGGACGCGCATTTTTCGATCTCCTCAAGGGCCCAACTGCCACCGTTGACGCTGTTATCGGACAAGATGGTTTCTTGGCTGGTGCTACCGCTGGTTACGATGTCCAAAAGGCAGCTATCACCAGCTACTCCGCCGCTGTTGGATACACTGCCCCCACTTACAGTGCTGCCATTACTGCTGCTGACAACTTGAGCGTCTTCTCCGCTTCATACTACCACAAGGTCAACACTCAAGTCGAGGCTGGTGCTAAGGCTACCTGGGACTCCAAGAACACCAACTCTGTTGGTCTCGAGGTTGCTAGCAAGTACAGACTTGACCCACTCTCCTTCGCCAAGGTAAGCAATTTGTGCAAATTTACACCTAGACTTTCGCTAATGTAAGGAAACTATAGGTCAAGATCAACGACCGTGGTGTTGCCGCTGTTGCCTACAACGTTGTTCTCCGCCCTGGTGCTACCCTTGGTCTTGGTGCCTCCTTCGATACCCAAAAGCTCGACCAAGCTACCCACAAGATCGGCACAAGCTTCACATTCGAGTCATAGAGCAGGTTGTTTGAGATTTGGGAGTTGACCGTACAATAGTAGAATAGAGGTGTAATTCTGATATCATTTTCTGTGGTACGCACAGTATAGCATTGCAACGGCGTGACTGTCTGTATTATAAGAGACCAAAATGTGTGCGTAGAGAATAAAAAATTCTATAGCTTATTTTGTGTCAATAATTCTGTGACTATGTCTTTTTGGCCCTTCCCGCACTCGTCATCCTCTCGTAAATATACGATGGTATAGCGACGCTCAGAGATATTACTGCGCTGAGGATGACGAAATTCGCAAAAGTACTCCTCTCCTCGTCCGCCGGAATGAAATTCTCACTCATCCGACGCCGCCTCCTTCTATCCACATTATCATGTGTTTGTGTGTGTGCTCTTTTATCAAAGTGTGGGATATCTCCTTGCGGGCCCCATGGCATCTGACCCGTTCCCATTCCTCCACCCATTTCTGTATTCGGCGGAGCCTCCGCTCCTGGTGCACCATTATCCTGCGCAGCCTTTCTCTTTGCACTGTGTTCTCCCCATCCTCCACTTCTATAAAAACTAGGCGGCGGCCCCCGAAACTGTGTTCTTCGTCTACTGAAACCGCTAGCCGGTCTACCACCTGCTGGGCCGCTAGACGAATAGGAACCTTGTGGTGGACGATGAGCCGTTCCATGACTATGACCGTGACCGTGAGAACACAGGTGGTGTTCTCGATCGTAGGCTTGTCTCTTGGCTGGAGTACCGAGGATCGCCCATGCTTCGGAAATTTTTACGAAGCGTTTTGATGCGGAGGGGTCGGAAGGGTTGTGATCGGGATGATGGACTTTACTGAGAGCGTAGAAAGATCTTAAGGAGCTTGGATTAGTATATTGGTATCAATTGGAAATGGAAGGGGAGCGATCGTACTTTTTGATCTCGGCCGGTGTAGCATCTGGAGAGACTTGCAAAGTCTCGTAGTGGTTCTGAGCGGCGTTTTTGTAGATAGCTGTACTATGAAAAGAAAATCGCTGCGGTTGAATCCGTGGGACGACAAAATGAGAGGGGCGAAAGAGGAGTGGCATTCCTCATCGTTGGTTGGGAAATTTTAAGGAAAATAAACGGTGAATTGAGAGAACTTTCACAAGAGCTTTACATATATATGCTGTGTCAAGCCTGTAAAGCCAGTGACGGCATTGATTCCAGCGATTGACAGGGGTTTGCCCAAAATGACTATTAACCGAAACATTTTATCCCGACATTAACCCATCAGTACCTTGGCGGGGAAAGCAATTGTTGGATTTCTCTTTCAATTAATTATTTATTATTTGGTCACAGCCAGACTTTTGTTATTAATACAAAGGTCAATTCCATACATTTGTAGCATTGGAAACAAGGCTCAGGGGTCTTGTTAAAAGGTGATACAAGATGGCAGCACAGGTTACTGATGCATTGAAGAATTTGAAGGGTAAGTAAAAGTTTACCCCTCCTTGGGGGTTTGCGCCATTACTTTCTATTCGTGGGGATATGGTCTAAGAAAATATATAGTGAAGGACCCTAATGCTGTGATGGAGTCTGCCGCCGAAGCAAAGTCAAATGGAAACGCGCAAGCCGAAGCCGAAGCCGAAGATTCAGACGACGAGGAAGAGGAGCCAGTAAATGGCGAAGGTGCAGGGGAAGGAGGAGCAAAAAAGAAGAGGAAGAGGAAGAAGAAGCCCAAGAAGAAGGCTGGCGCGAACCCCAAAGTCCAATCATCACCTCCACGGGTCCTCCTGTCGAACCTGTTTCCAAGCGGCGAATACCCTGTTGGAGAGGAAGTCGAATATAGAGACGAAAATAACTATCGAACTACTAGCGAAGAAAAACGTTATTTGGATCGCATGAATAATGATTTCTTACAGGAGTATCGACAGGGTGCCGAGATTCACAGACAGGTTAGACAATATGCCAAAGCCAATATCAAGCCCGGGCAGACCTTGACGGAAATCGCGGAAGGAATTGAGGATAGTGTGAGAGCTTTGACTGGTCACCCTGGATTGGAGGAGGGAGACAATATTAAGGGTGGTATCGCTTTCCCAACTGGTGTCAATCTAGATCATATCGCGGCTCATTACAGTCCTAATGCTGGAAACAAAACCGTTTTGGCTTATGAGAACGTTATGAAGGTCGATTTTGGAGTTCACATCAATGGTAGAATTGTGGATAGTGCGTTCACTATCGCATTTGATCCCATGTACGACAATCTTCTCGAAGCGGTTAAGCAAGCTACAAATACCGGAATCAAGGAAGCTGGAATCGATGCGAGATTGGGAGAAATTGGCGAGCGTATTCAGGAGACAATGGAGAGTTACGAGGTTGAGATTAAGGGTCAGACATATCAAGTCAAGCCGATTAGGAATTTGAATGGTCATGATATTTTACAATGGAAGATCCACGGTGGAAAGAGTGTACCGATTGTTAAGAGCAATGATCAGACCAAGATGGAAGAAGGAGAGGTTTTCGCCATTGAAACCTTCGGAAGTACTGGAAATGGTTATGTTCGAGATGATGTAAGTTCATTTATGGGAAATATCTGGTTACATATATTGATCAATTATAGCTGGAATGTTCTCATTACGCTAAGGTCGCTGATGCCCCTAACGTTCCATTACGTATCGCATCGGCTGGCAAACTTCTCAATGTTATCAACAAGAACTTTGGCACCTTACCTTTCTGCAGAAGATACTTGGATCGTTTAGGCCAAGATAAATATCTACTCGGAGTAAGTTTTATTCGCCCACACTTCTAGGACAACATCTAACAAAAGCAGTTAAACGCATTAGTCTCCCATGGCATCGTACAAGATTACCCACCTCTTGTCGATAAAAAGGGATCTTATACTGCACAATTTGAACATGCAAGCCCTTCCCTTCTCTCAAAGGAACACTCGCTTACAAGAAATAGACAATCGTTCTTAGACCAAACTGCAAAGAGGTCATCAGTCGCGGTGATGACTATTAGTCGAGTAGTTTACTAGGAAATATCAATTCAATTTTCGCATTGCATGCATGATGATGGGAAAAATGGATCGGGCATAGATATATCAATTTTTGTGGCGTTGGGTGTCTCTTGCAACGTAAATTTTGCGTAGGAAATTGCATTTGGAGAATGTCAAAATGCTATATGGTGGATGAGATGATACTAGTAGAATAGACTTCGCCTATTGGTGGAGAAATTTTTATATTTGTGATATCATGTGTATGAGTTCGATGGTTGCGTAAGGGAGTGTTTTGGTCTTGGTTGATGATCCTTGGCAAAAATTTTGAGTGCTATTGTTAATATTTGAGATAGCATTGCTTTTCATATGTGCGGGTTATAAGAGCAGTAGTTCTGCGTATCATAATGTCTGATTGCATCTAATTGTGTTAATGCAATAGCTCTTTCATGAGATAGAAGGGATCATACGTCATGAAATTATCCAGCATCTTGGGAATGAAAGAGAACTTGGAGATTTGGTAATCTTACCTCCAATGTCCTCTCTTTCTGATATGAATGTGTGTATTTCATGTCTGGTACTCAAAAAATATGAATATAATATCATTCTCACATATCCTGGTCGCAGTGACGTGTTTCTTCCCACACAGAGTCAAATCGAGAAGATATTGATGTGGCTACACGATATCACCACACTGTTTACTGAACTCGGCATAGAGGACCTCTTTTGATATACAAGCGACAGTGGCTAGCCGATCCAAGATGGCGGGGGAATCACGCGTGAGAAGCTTTCAATAAGTGACCAAGTCTGCGATCAATGCAAAAAGCGCAAGGTACGATGTGATCGTCTACTTCCGGAGTGTCGAATTGTGCCAAATCTCGTCGCCAATGTGCATTTTCATGGCGGGAGAAAAGACCTAATGTTACCAAAAAGCTGTAAGTACATCTCATTCGGGATTTAAGATGGAACATGTATTGACCCCGACAGGGTTGAGGATTTTGACGGCCCTGACTACCAGGCTAGCCAGTATTGAAACTGCGATTTCTCAAATTGCTCAGCATTTGAACAACACAGGTTCATTACCCCATCTTCTACTTCCACTGTTTCTCAAAATCACGAAGCCACCCGTTTTTCTATTGATGCTTCTATTTCCGATGATCCGGATATGAACGATCATCCCATCGATTCATGTATACTGGTGGCGACGAGAGATTATATGGACAAAGCTCCGCTTACGCTTCTTTTGATTGCACAAAAGAATGGTTCGAAGAGATACTCAACATCAAAAATTATGGTAATCTTTCCCTTCTTGACATACTAATTGCAACCGACCCAAAGATGCCATTGATGCTCCAGAGGTTGATAGGCGTTTCCAAAATGCTGCCAATTTCGCCGCCGTCGGAGCTCGCAAGCGATGGCAAGCCTATAGCTTTGCAATCGAGAGCTCTTTTGGAAGTTACTCTCGAATTCTACATGAGAGAAATCAATGCTCCATTGCCCATCTTTGACAGAGGTTTGCTGTTGAAAGCAATAGATGAAAAGTACAGTATAAGCTTTGAGAATGCAGGCTCTGCATGGATTCTTTGCTTCAATAACATAATCCTACTCTCTTTACTGGCAAAAAAGACTTCACCTCGGGAGGTTCCCTCAAAAATGAAGATCTCATGTTAATGCTCTTGCATAACGCTAAGAGGTCTTTCTCAATTTGGGACACACTTCTCAAGCCGAGCATTGCCAGTATCCAAGCGCTTTTTACATTGGTAAGTGATTCTTATTATCCCGAAATCGCTCGAGATATTTCATATATTCGGTTTTTAATATTGGTGATAACAATTTTTGTGGGCTTAAGTCTTGATCTCATCTGGGGTTTCCAATCAGCTGGGCGAAAGTAAATTTAACAGTACTCAGAGTTTTTGTTACTAGAGAGTTCTATGATATCAAGTAGCTGCGAAGCACATATCCTTAGCCTACCAAATGGCCAAATCAATTGGTCTGCATCAACCCAAAATATATCCATGTCCAGAGCGAATTAATCTCTTCTGATCGATGTATATCATAGACCAATTAAGGCTCTTCGGGTGTGGCCAGACTTGTCACTTATACCTGTTTGAATGCAGTCTTCCATTGCCGAGATACGATCAGCCAAGTCCAATGGAGTAAGCTTTCTTAGCTAAAATAAAGATAGCTTGCTTTCTCGAAGAAATTTACAGAGAACTATATATGAAGAATACTGAGCTTCAACCATACTCTTCGAGGCAAAACTCTGCTATGAGATTATTAACTCAACTGGACGAAGGGTACTCAGACTTCTTTGCGCCGGCAGCTATTTTGAAGCCAAGCTATCCTTCAGTCGAACTTGACTTAAGGCATATGTTCCTTACAACCCGTATCTTAATACTGCTTTGTAGTACTTCAATCGCGCACAAATCACGGCTTCAGGAAGACTCCAGGACATCCCTGAAGATCATGGAAGAGCTTAAGGCACAACAATCAATCCGTGGCAAAATGGCGATCTCGAATTTGCTTCAGTCTGATCCACTGATATCGTTCTTCGAGCTGTTTTTGAACCTTGTTTGAGAACCCTCGGTTGAGTCACTCGAGAGATCAAGAACTTATAGCTATGACTATTTAAGAGCTAGGTCGTCAGCGTCAGCGTCATGCGAATTACATTTCTTCGGGATATGCAAGAGCGTACGAATCTATAGCTGTTTGTGGTGAAATCTTGCTCGCGATCAAGCAAGCAGGACGATAATGCTACAATATTCGACTCATGAGGAACATTACCAGCAAAGTTTGTTGACCTATCTAGTCGCGGCATCTCTCTAGTCATAGCTAGTGATCTGTGTCTTTTACATGCGATGCAAAAAGACAAAGATATAATTTTCTACGACGAAAGGACCAAAATTACTTCGATCGAAGACTACAACTCAATGGATTATTTTTGATATGAAAGCCTGAAGAACGGAGGGGTGAATGATTCATATCGCTAAACGTGGCACATTACCTCCTGGTATTGCATTGCGCTAAGGCTAATAATATTAGTATACAAGAGTAGAAAGCTCAAGGCTTACAACGAAGAAATTACGCTGCAGCCAATTCTTTCCTTAAGTGGTGATAGAACTACGTTTCTGGCGCTAGCGATGTCAATAGTGGAAGCTACCATCCAGAATTGGAAACTTCGTTTCAATGTTCAAAAATCTACGGATCTTTATGAAACAATGCTTCAAGTTTCCTTGATATGTTGCTCCGATAACAAACCGCGAAGTTTACAGCAGTATTTTAACTTAAATTTTTGGATGTCGAGTCACTTTTCATTTACTCAACTGCCCCCTCGAAAAAATAGCAATATGCCTACTTCACCCGAGCCTGTCTCGCCCAAGCTTAGTTCACCTAAGCCTCAGTCTCAACCATCCGTTGATCGTGGATTAAAGGTGCAAGTTTGGCTCGATGCTTTGGCCCAGAACGGGGGGTACAACAGTGGAAGAGGAAACGGGCCCCCTATTCTTTGCGATAGTCTTCTCAAGATAGAACCGCCTCAGGATTGGTGGCAGATGCTGCACGATCTCCAGCAGATGATCCACCTTCAATTTGTATATCTACTAGAAGCGAGCCCCGAAATTGTCGACATCGTTGTGGCTTGGCATGGGGATATCCCACCGGAATTTGTCAGATGGACGAATTGCGAGAGTTGGAATGGCATTCGACTAGATACTGTGAAGTTATACGAAAGAGAGGAAGGTTCACAGTGTAAGGTGGATTTCCAATTTCTCCTGAAATTGTTGGCCCAAAGGGATTATCGCGATGTGATACATTGTTTTCTCAATGGGCCACCCGTCACACAAAACACACCAATGCTCAGCTTTGATCACATTAAGCACTCCAGTTTCAAGAGTTCCCAAAAGCTTCAATGATGCATTGTTCTAGAAAATTTGATCAAGAAGGCAGCCGGGCCTTTTTTCGTCAAGGTAGCATTGTTCTTGTTTGACTCAAACATGTTGTTTCCTAACAATATTCACCCTCAAGTCAAGTTCCGCGTGATACGATTCACTCAAGTTTATATATCGTCCTGAACATATACAGCAGTAAGATCCTGCACTATACATTTGGAGTCAAAGAAATCACAATCTGACTGACTGTATCAGTGAATATAAGTGGTTCTACAACTATTAAGCTTAGCTAGCGTCTTGAGTAATATTCCAGCGTTATTTCAAAGACTCTTCTTTTACTTTCTCCTTTCTTATCGATCTCTCTCCAAAACCAATACAATTCTTTCGCAGTGATATTGCTCGCCCCCAGAATCTACAACAGTGAGTTGCAGCTTCCATGAATAATACATCGAAGACTTATTAATTTCTTCTCCAGAAATGTCTAATCAATCCTCGTCAAGCGTCCGATCCTCAACAACCCCTGGTCTTCAAATCCGAGCTATGAACATCTCCAATAGATCACCTCCTTTTCTCTGCAACATGACTCTAGAAATCGCCACGCTACAAAACTTTGCAACGATTGCAGCTACGATCGCTCAGATCATCAATTTTCAAGCTTTGCCTGAGAACTTTTCGTGCATAGAAATAGAAGGTGATATATCTATTTTCATCCACTGGACAGGCGAAACCCCCGAGAAATATGCCTACCAAACGGCATCTCGATGCTGGAATAATATTTCCTTGGACTTGATGCATCTATCCAAAGACAAATATTCCATTGATAACCAAGGTGCGCTGGAGGATCTCTGGATATTCCTGATGAAGAGACAATGCCGAGATGAAATATTCTGTGTTTTTGAAGCATCATCTGCTCAACCACCGGCGCGCCTTTCCGAGTTAAGGAAAGACATGTAAAGGGATATGACTCGTTCTGGGGATCGAAACAAAAAGCTATTGGGATTCATACCACTCCGGGAAGAGTCTCTGATTTGATAGTTATTATTTCAGAAAGGACGTTTCTGATTCCCAAAAAGCGCGCCTGGCAGCGTGGTATAGCGCTACTCATTCTGTGTTTAGGTACTAAACAGTTAACAAACTCAAGCGTTCAACTTTTATCTCCCATCTTCTGAATCTACGTGCATATTTCAATCCACCTGTAAAATCTATCTATCTGTGAAACAACCGCCATCTATCGCAGCTCAATCGAAACCCTCCGATCCTCCAAAATTCCTTCTTAAACTCCCTCTGGCGTCGTCTACTATCTGTCTATCCTATTCGAACCCTAAATTTAACTAGGAACCCAACCCCAATCCCTCTATCCCCAAATAATAAAATCATCATAATCCCCAAGTCTGCAAACAGATGAACTCACCATGTTGCATCTCATCAAGTCAAATCATCCACCCAACTCCCTGTCCCAAATAAAATTGGGTCTTCCCCCCAACCCCCGCTCGCTCGCTCGCTGCACGGCAGCCGACGCCGAAGATTCCTTACAAACATCACAGGTATTCGTCCCTGTGTTGCGAAAGATGAGTACTGCTTATCAAGATTATGAATACAATTTTCAAATTGGGAGGAAGGGCAGATAAAGAAAAACTATTTGAGGAGTGTGAGTTCTGGTATTTGGGGTTTTGTATTCCTACCATACTTGTAGCCGCACTTTCTGCGACGTCGAATCTTTACATACTTGAAAATTTCGAAGCGGCAATTCCCAAGAAATTCATCATATAATATAGCACTTCTTCCTATCTTCATTGCTACTTGTATGTTATCTCGCATTCTCATAGATCCACGGCCAAACATGTCCTTTGCCTCCGCTGCCAGTCCAGAAGATCTCGATCTCGAAAAGTCAACACCAGTCACCTGTCTCAATCATAATAGCACCGAGCCTAAATCCCAACCCCAAATGCCCTCCAAGGAACCATTCATCGATCCAAACATCGTAACATGGAGTTCATCAAGCGACCCCGAAAACCCACAAAACTGGTCAACGACTCGAAATTTTACTTAAACATCCTAGTTTCTTTGCCAACCGTAACAGTGTCGTTAGCTAGCAGTATATTCAGTAGTGCAGATGTCGTTCTTGCGGATGAATTTGGTGTCTCCTCTTGAGGTGACAATTTTAGGAACGAGTTTATTTGTTCTTGTATGTTGAACCGCCCACATCGGGGGTCTTACAATGAAACATGGAAAAGTAACTAATGTTTCGAAATTACAGGGCTACTGTTTCGGACCCATCTTCTTTGGACCCCTCTCGGAGAAATTTGGCTGCAAAATACCCCTCCTTGTTGGAGTCTTCGGATTTGCCATCATCTGTATTCCAGTTGCGGTAGCTCAAAACATGGCGACAGTTTTGGTATGCAGATTTCTATCTGGCGGATTTGGGGCGGCACCACAGAGTATCGTTGGGGGTATATTGGTAGATATGTGGAATCCAATCCACCGAGGCATTGCGCTTGCATTTTTCATCGGTGCTATCCAATGTGGACCTCTATTTTGGTCCCATAATCGGTGTATTTGTTACACAAAGTCATCTCGGTTGGAGATGGACGATGTGGCTCATTACCATATTTGGACTGGTTACTTTCGTCGCCCTCATTTTGTTAGTGCCCGAAACGTATGTACCGACAATACTTTCCGCACGAGCAAAGAAACTGAGATTCAGTACCAAGAATTGGGCTTTGAGAAGCAAGTTTGACGAGGAAGAAACTACCGCAAAAGAAGTGATCCGTGTATTTTCTTCGACGATATAGTAAGTCTGATGATGAATTGCTCGCAGAATACTTGAATGCTGACAAAATAGTTCTCCTTGTCAAGGAGCCAATCTTGATGCTCATCACCTTATACCAATCTCTCGTTTATGGAATCATCTTCCTCATGTTCGAGGCATATCCGATTTCTTTTATCGGCCACCGCCATTGGAAGCCAACTATTGCTGCTTTGCCGTTTGTTGCTCTAGTTGTCGATATGCTTATAGGCCTGCAATCGTCTTGAGTAACACATTCACTGTGTTTGCACGACGAACTCGGGAAAATTGTGGCAAGGTCATCCCAGAGACTCGGCTGCCGATGATGTTGGCTGGCGGTATCTGTGTACCAATTGGGATCTTTTGGTTCGCATGGACTCTAATCCATCGATTCCATGGGCTGCAGAGGTCATAGCTGGTGTACCTATAGGCATGGGACTCTTTATAATCTTCATCCAAGCTTTCAACTACATCATAAATGTGTACCTGTCTATTGCAAATAGTGCGATTTCAGCTAACACAGTTGTGCGAAGTCCTTTCGCCTTTGGATTCCTAATGTTTGCTCCAGCGATGTACAGTAGACTTGGAGTAAGTTGGGCAAGAAGTCTTCTGGGGTTTATAATGCTTGCGATGATACCAGTCCCGGTGATCTTTTACATCCATGGACCATGGATCAGAAAAATGACAAAGTATAGTCCAAATAAAAATTGATACAATTCCATGTATAGAATAAAGATGACAAAATAAAGGGGATCTGGCGTCTAGGTAGACATAGTAGATAAGACACTGCGATATTACAGTGTTGAGAGCAATTTGATCAACTGTATAATATCGTGCAGTAAGAGGAAGAACAAGAACTTGAAGGATATACCAAAGACGGATTTTCAACCAGCAACTGGAATGCTCGAGATAGGCTTAGTTCTGCCAAGACCTTCCTTGCCATAGTAATCCATGGGGTAAATATCATTATTGCTCTTTGCCCAATCTTCTTTCTGGCCCAGTACGATCAATGCTTCGTATGGTGTTAGCAGAGGTCTGGGAAAAGCATATCCCCAATCAATACTGAGTCTTGGACATGCTACTTGCACCCAACACTCGACATCGCTCATCATAGCTAGCTTTCCAGGGAAGATTTCGCTCAAAAGTAAGTTGATATATGGAATTCCTCGCTCTTCCAATTTTCTCTCAATAATTGTCATGGTGTGTGGATTTCCCTGACGACCAAGAGATCCTAGGATGAGTCCCCATTTCTTTGCGGGTTTCGCGGTTTCAATCGCATCTCTTCTCAGGGTATGCATTTCCTTATGATCATAACTCTCACGAGTAAGTTTTCGAGAATAGGGGTCGTATCGGTAAGCTGGTATCGAAGGGTTATGGATCATTGCACTCTCCAGATGGAAACGTCCATCACCAAGATAAAGAATAATATCGACGCCATCAGTTGAAAGTTGAGGAGATGTGCATCCAAGGATTTCGCCTTTGCTAAGAGGTGAAATTTGCGGAATGAGAACGTTATACCCCGCTTTCTCGAGCGGCGCTCGAACACCATGTAATGTCGCATTGAATTGAATTGTTCCTACCATGGCAATGGTCTTTCCTGAAGCGAAATTCTTCTCCAGAGTTGCAAGTAAATGCGCCGTATCTATGCTGATGTCGACGAAGACATAGAGAGTTTTGATCTTTGTAACATCCACTGGGATCAAGCATGAATGCGCATAATGTACCAGGAGGTCACAGCCTAAAGCTCGAGCGGTGTAATCATCAATACAACAAGCTCCATATGTAACATCTCCCATTATAAGAGTCTCAATTCCAGGACAAAATTGAGAGAGAATATCCGAAATTGTGGTGGCAAGTAAGAGTAGACCTTCTGGCATCTGCAAGGCAACTTTCGTCGATCCATTTGTTCTTATCCTATGTATAGTTTTGTGTATTTCAAAGGAATAGTTTGGCGGAAGTAAAGCGATCGCAGCGTTAATGTCGGGGTCGTTCAAAATTTCGGGAGGCACTTGATTTAATGTTCGAATCTTTCTTGGAGTCGCAACTATGAGAACATTAGCTAGAGAATGATATCTGGGAATCAGATACCACAGACCTTGAATGGCAGCACTGTCCCCAGGAGTTGTATTATTGCCATTCCGTGCAGCGGCCTCTGCAGCTTGCTTTCTTCCCACGAAACGTTTCTTTGGTTGACGCTGTGCCACTGGCTCTTCAAGATTATTTTCCACATCGACAGCTACCCCCAAATCAACTTGTGCACGGTCATCCTCCATATCGTTAAGTATAAAAGGGGGATGTAGTAGTTTTGGTAGTATGGAGAATATGATCTGGTTGAGGTTTAGGAATTTTTGGTCAAAAAATTGAGGTTCAACTTTCGAAGTGCACGGGCTTATGTAATGGCGGGGCATAGGTATCTGCAGGGAAAACATCAATCACTCTAATATCAAAAATGATACACGAGTAGGTAGTTTTATATAACTATCGTAGGTACTAAATACTGATAAAAACTAGCCAGTAATATACCTAGATAGGTAATAATGATTTCAATATATATGCAATAACTCCTGAATATATAATAATCACCCATCTCGAGTGAAAAAGCTCTTCAACATACAAATTTTATAAATAAGTTATGTTTTTGGGTCCAATGCTACCCCGCGGCACGAATTCACAGATAGTGGTGACCAATCACAATCACGTTATTGGGAAGAGATGATGATTACTCATCACGGCCATGTTTTGGAAGAGATCATGGCGTTTGCTCCTCATGTCACGGTACTCAAGTCGTTAGCGTAAGAATTCATTCACTATCCTTCAAATGATCAAAATCCATAAATATCTCGAGATAATCATCCCAATCATTCCAATGTCTCTCGATAACTACTTCTGTAGGCACTAAAATATGAGATAATGATGGATAGCGCTCATCTTCTCCCTTTCTTCGAAATCTACTATCTTTCTCGAATACAGAAGACAAATATAAGAAATCTGGTTGGTTCTGATATCCAAATTCAAATCTACCTTGATGAAGTTTCTCTGGCATTTGTCTTCCAATATCTAATATCCCAGATCCTAGATCAACCCATCTGGTGATGTGAGTTTCTATTTCTGACTCTTCCACAGGTAAGAGTTTCATGATCAACTGATATTGTGTAAAGCAACGACGGCACTTCAATAGATCCAGAGTAAACTCTGGGAAGCTGCAGTCGAAAAGGAGACTTTGCGGTTCTGCATCGTCATCGAGTGAGAGGCCATGGGCCTTGGATACGAAACCCCGTTCATATAGCATACTCTTGTGTGAGCATAGTGTTCCAAGGTCAACCTGAGTGGCGTCCGGTTATTTGTGGGTATAATCCAAGCCAGTTGTGTATGCTGAATGAAAAGATCCCCGGAAAATTCGATGATCTGTTTGGAATTCTCTAAATCACACTGTGCCAATTACCCTTAGCCCTGTGGTAGCAGATTCCGTATTTGACAAAGCGATCGCTTCATTATTGTAATAAAATCTTCAATACTTTTATAATATTAATCTAATTAATTTTATTTTTGTATCTAATAAGAATATTTTAC
>JBBMOJ010000269.1:0-56625 GCA_038090695.1 Sclerotinia spermophila | reverse complement strand
TAGTAATTTTCGTTGAATAATTATCGAGGTTTTAAATGGAATTTCAAATTTGTATATAAATCATATACAAATTTGAAAATCGATATTTTGAGCCTTCAGATCTCAATCCAGAAAAATCCTTAAATTCTAAAAATTTCAGAATAAGTTTAGAATGATCTTAACTATATATATACAGATTTTTATTAAATTATATTGTGTTTTGATAAAGATATTAATAGGTCGAAAAAGCAATTTTTGGTGGTAAAAGGTGGCCCGAAAGAGGGGTGGCCCGAAAATAGAGTGGTTGACTTAATTGACAACTGGCGTATTTTGACACCGTTATGCTGGGGTAATAGGAGATGAAGATGCATAGCAGTACCCAGTTGAGGCTGAGAACTACAATGTGATAGAAAAAGTTGACGATGTGCGGTTAAATCAAACAACGAGAATATCACGTACCCTGACCGATTGGGAACTCTTTGGTCGATTACCACATTCGTTTATAAGTGCACGTGAGTATACTGAATAATCTCCTGAAAGGCTTTATTACAGGATTGATACCAATGTACTGGTATTTACCTAAATACATTACAAACAATGTCGTTAGCCGTGAATTCGTCAATACCAGAATTGCCTTGTGTTTCGAATTATTTGCTGAAAATAAAATAGAGAAAACTGCCTGAATAGCTTGACTTCCTATAACAAACACATTAGAATATTGAGATATCTTTCTCATATAGACTGACATGAAACATGATTGCACACTGTAACATTTCCCAAAACAACTACGTGCGCTAAGTTGAAGTAGTGTTCTTGCTTGCAGAGGCGCTTTCGAAATCTGGTTTCTTGATGATATTCTCATTCGCGACATCTAAGACAATAGGGACTGGCTTCTCCTGAGTCTCACACACTGCCACTGTTTCCGAAGCCTGGCTTGCCACTTGCAGCTGTTTCTCTGTATAAATTTCTTTCGGAGCCTTGTCCACCATCTTGGATGAATCCAAGATAACGATCTTCAGATCTTCGCCGGGTTCAATCTTGGTTGCGACATTGGAAGATTTCGAGTCGTCTCCTGTTGCAGTATTTTTCAATTTCTCATTTCTCCCATCCTTCTCCTCCTTCTTAGCGTTGTCATCGTCTTCCACATCTTCCACATCACCATCAGTCCCAGCTTCATTGTCCTTTTCCAACCCACATACATCTTCTTCCATACCCTCCTCGCAAACCTTGAGCACCAGTCCTTCATCTTTACTATACACTCTGAACCCAACAATACACACCGCATTCCATGGCTCTGGTTCATCTTCATCATAATCTTTTTCCTTTGGTGGTTTTGGCTCCTTTGGTTGATTTCGTGGCTTGAGAGTTGGATCATCGTCGCTATACATATCATAGTCCGAGAGAGGACTTGCACTTGATTCGCCCTCTGAAGTGACGTATGGACCTGGTCTTGGGGGAGGAGGTCCTCGACCATAATTTGGTCGAAAATTTGAATCTCTGCGACGATTAATAAAACTTGGAGGTGGATGTATTGATCCGCAGCGACGCGGTCCAGATCCCGGAATCATTGTATACGGTGAACGTGGAGATGAACCATTGCTCTTCGGAGTTACAGGAGTTGCTTGAGATTCATTGGATGATGGAGTAAAGTCTTCTGTCTGAACTGCTTTGTCCCTTTCGTTTGTGGATTGTGTATCAATAATATTGCTCGTCGACTCCTCATTGGGCTCTTCAGTTTGCATTGACTTATCTTGTGTCTCGACTTGAACTTCTGGAATATCCTCCGTTTGAACACCCTGATCCTTCGGCTCTCGTTATTCTTTCTTCTTTGCTTCATCAGTATCTTTCGCTGCCTTACGTTCACGCTTCTCGAAATTCTTTTTGTTTTGTTTTCTTACTATCTCCCGCGTGTTGTGTCTCTTCTCCCAAAGAACTTTACGTTGAGCAATCCTCGATTCGCGAGCTGTTGCCTTATCTCGAGCCTTTCTTAATTTGATTCTTGCCTCCATATGAGATAATCCTTTCTGGTGAGCCAAATCGTAAGCAGTCCCAACTTGAGCCAATTTTTCATTGTCTTCCCTTCGACTTAACTCATCTCTCACGATGTCTTCAACACTTGGACATCCTTTATCCCGTTCTGCTATAACCATCATAAATACTGTGTATGTTCCTGCGGGAAGATTTTTCAGTTCAGCGACCACACTTCTGCTCATGAGATAGTTTCCATGGCTTCGAACAATATAATCTTCTTCGTCAGGTGAATTAATCTCATGAAGCCGAAACTGTAATCTGAAGATATATTGACCATGTAGACCTTTGAAATACCTACCATCGAGTTGACTCATCACCAAAACTATTGGTGATTCCTTCTTAAGTGTTACAATGAACTTTTGTTCAAACTCAGACCTCCATGACACTTCTACGCTGATCCACTCTTGAGTCAATCGCCAATCAGGGCTATCCATGAATAAACGAGTGCGATCGAAATGTTGATATTTCCGTAGTAAATCCTGATATGAAATCCAAAAGACACTATCATTTCCAAATTTGTGGTTGAGCTCTATCTGAGCTTCAGGGGTAAATTCCTTACTTCCATCTGACCATGGACCTTCCCAATTACCTTTTTTGATTTTCCCCCACGGATTGCTTCACAAAACTTATCAGTGGTTATCCTCAATAATATGTGAAAAACGAACCGTAATTTGAGGAGGCGCTCGCCAGTAGATAACTCTCTAGCCTCCATAACGACATATGCATGGCCTTCAGTTATTCCATTTCTATTACCATAACCATAATCGAGATGACCAGTAGAACAACCAAAAAGAAATTCTTTGTTAACATTAAGAATTTCGTTATGCCAAAATTCTTCAGTATCAAGAATATCCGAAGTGAGAAGTTCCGTAGTCACACCTCCGGTCAAATCTTCAAGGCCCTCCCTATAAAACGTTAGTTGGTATATGAGATGATAAAGATCTAATTACCCTATCCATCCTCCACTCAAAGAATGAAAATCCCCATGTGCTTTAGCATAAGCCTTTTCAAGAAGGGGAAGCCATGTTTGATTTGGATCTTTGCAATGAGCGAAGAATAGTGACTGAGACCCTGTTTGATATGTTTTTCGATATTCTTTTTCAACGTCCTTCCGATCGGTTTGCTCGAGTAGATGCCTATGAACTGAGGGTGAATCCCAATCTGGTGATTTGAGATAGAGCTTGTCATCGATAATTGAAATGATCTATTCACCATCTGATTTTCATCAGCGAATACTACTTCTTGTCCAATGAAGAAACTTACCACGATGAAAAACAAAACCATAGATCCCGATTTCTGAAGGGATATGGTTAGACCTAACATCGAAATAGGGGTATTCGGTACTGACTAGTGTCCCATTCAACACATATCCTCTGAATTCCATCTTCCGTATTTGCCAATGCTGTCAAACTAGCCATCAACCAGCAGTCCCCAAGACTTCCTTGTCTCACATCCGAAGGAGATATTTTATCTCCCAAGAATGTTGGTTTATCGAATATCTCATGAACCCTCTTAACAGCCTTTGGTCCGGAAGATGTAGGATTAATGAGAGCCTTTTTGCAAACTTCAAATTTTATTTCTTCAAGTGTATTTAGACAATTTCCTTTCTCCCACTTCAAGTCCCAGTCCACATCAAAGCTCGGGTCGCGATACCGCATATTAACTCTTCTACATTCTATAACGAGTTTCTTAACTTTGGCTCTACATTGTTGAACTGCTCTCTCAAAGTCTTTGGAAATGAGTTGGTTCTGCGGACCAGGTGGAGGAACAATAACGGTCTTCGCGGATATGCCTCTCGCAAAAGGTGCCGCATTTGGTAAAACTTTTGTAGCTTTACTAAATTTGGAGACCGAGAATCGAGACCAAAGTTGATCGATCGTATCTTGAGGTGCTAAGTATTTCTTCTTCTTTTTGGGTTTCTTATTGTTCTATTGGAATGGCGGAGGCGGTGGTGGAGGCCCTGGGCCCGGTCGGTGTCGTCTTTTACTATTATCAGAGTCGCTTGAAGATACTGCAGAAGATATGATACTTTCGATTATTGATAACCGTAAATGTATGTCAAAGTAAAAAGGCAAGAAGTCACATAAAGCAAAGATGGTCAAACGAGATGAACAAACCTCTTGAATCAATTCACTGTGTTGGTGAGATATTTAAATCACTATCACTTTGTAGCCTTGCGCTCTCTATTCTCAATCAGCTTACCACATTGGCAGACACTGCCCCCAAGAGCCTTTTGCTGTGGCCTCCGCAAAAGAGAGGCTCCTATCGAACCATTGGTTCGGAAGAAAAGACGTGCATAAGTTGGCGGCCGATAAGGTTGCACTCTCGAGACTCTCGTTGAATACCTAGTCCATTGCTTTGCTTACTATCTTGATCAGAAGTACATTCTTTCAGCCGCAAAGCTTGGGGAGTGAAAATAGCATACACTCGATAGAATGGCCTTGGGATAGGATGCCGCATGATCAAAGGTGTGTATCTATTTAGATATACTGATAGCAATTGAATGTCGATGTCGATGGTTCACACATAAATTATTTGATATGATGAATTTCGAGGTTTCGAGCCTCAATGGAGAAGACTGGCTCGACTGGTCAAGGTGGAGGAGTAGTGCACAGACCTTGGTGCGCTAAAGAATGTCGGCTTTAGGCTTTAGGCTTTATCGGGTAAGGTTAATAAATGTTAGTCCATTGAATGATCAGTACGTATACCACCACCATCTTACCACTTCATGTTCATGCATATGTGATTGCTCCGTAGATGTAAGTTGTCCGGACGTATGAATACTCATTAGATGCTCTAGAATTATTGGAAGCTCACAATGGTATGGAATTATTCGCGTCGTATTGAGCCTCACATCGACCCGTGTCTTTTCCGTCTCTTGCATCACCTCCATGGTACTCGTACTCTCAAGTATTAGTTCCAACCTACAATAGAACTCCGGAGGGGTTTGATACGAAATTCATGGGTCCCCAAATTGAGTTGGTCGAGAGGTGAACCCCGGTGAAGAGACTCTCATCGCCTGGTATGCGGAATTGGACTTGATATATGATAGACATTGTGATCCTTAAATAGATGTTTTTGAAGCTATATCTCTTCAACTCGTACCTTAATGCAAGTCATCCCGCTTCGGCATTATGGATGGCGTCAGATAAGCTTTGCATCGGACAGGCAATGAAAATGACAATGGCTGCTTGTGAGGTCGAATCCTTGCCGTCAAAAGCATTGTAAGCTTGACGCTCTCGTGTGAGTAGGAAGTACTTTGAACTAGGACTTGGTCTCTGGTCTATCGATTGATATATCGGCAAAGGTACCTTAGATGCTAATAAGAATATCATATTTCTCGCGTCCCCTATTGTTCGACGTCTAGTCCGTAGTATTCACTTTTTCACTGCATTGAATCCGGATAATGATGAGCCAAATTGATTTAACAAAGACTTAACTACTTTTAAAAGAACTGTTGTAGCGCCTAGAGACTTGTAACTCAGGTAATAGTCTGTCTTATTACTTCGTACTCGCTCAACCTGCCATGCACAGATTCAATAACAACACACACCACTACTGAAAACACTCACCAATCAGAACGATTGCAAAAGGACCACCAGACAATCAACAGTAAGCATCCGTTCGTCAAAACATCGGAAACCCAAATTCGGTATCTCGGTTTAATTTAGATCCATGTAACCTTATGGTGGGGGATACAAGCAATAATTGTTGAACGCCCTCGCCCTCTCCCTCTCCCTCTTTCTCAAAATGCTTCCAAGCTTCACAAACCATATAAAGTACTACTTACTGTAGGTATAAGTTCTATCGAGTACAAACTGACACGACTCCCTTTCCTTTCTAGCATTGCTACTTTCTGCTCTTCTATGTTGCTCTACTCCGTCAGTAGTTGTTGTAGTTCCAATACCATACAAGTCAACACTTCCTAAAGTCATCCATCCGTCCCTTGTTCTTGAAATGTCCGATCCCGGATATATATGATCTATCCACAATTATCTTCCCATGGTGAATCCACCGCGGGGTACAGGTTTGGCAGGTTGGAATGATGAGCTACGATATCATTGATTTGATTATCAATCGATGATGTGCACTGGCGTAAACATCATTTTGTGCCCCGCGCTACGACAAGAAAGAATGCAAAAGTATCAAGAATTAATGCATTCTGCGTGCTTCATCAAGGTCCTGCTGTCACTGCGGTCATTGGAAAGTAGTCATACCTGATGAACCAAAAATCAGATCTTTCTCTTGGCCCCACAATTTAAAATATACTCCGCATTATCTTCTGGTTGTATCCTTCCTACTTAAAATACTTCATTCCCCATAACCTTTCTTGCTTCATCCATTGTTCTTGTTTTCCTTTCTGGATAGCTACTTGTTAACAAACAAGTATATCAACACTTCTTTTACTTTCATCTATTAACTCATCTCACGCCTCCGAAAGCATATCACAAATTATCTTTTGTTCATCATGGAACCTTCCAATTATGAACAAATACCAGACAAGCCAAGATATATCGACTTTCCATCACTAGAACATGGTACTGTTATAGATGGAAAATTGGCATTGAATCGATGGTCTCATACGATTACAAATGGTCATGACTTTCCCGGAGCTCAGGTAAGAGTATCGAAAGCATCATCAAAGACCACATATACTAAATTTGTTTTTAGGCAATGCTTTACGCGGCAGGAGTGCCAAATCGAGAAATGATGAAGACTGCCCCTCATGTTGGAATATCCACTGTATGGTGGGAAGGAAATCCATGCAAGTAGGTTCTCTATCTCTCTATCTACAATCTACCACGAAGACGATAATAAAAATAGCTAACATTGTTTTTAGTATGCATCGTAAGTAGTACAAGATAAGGAGGTCTTCAAAGACATACGATTTAACGAATTTTGTAGTACATGACCTCGGAAAGCTAGTCAAGGAATCAGTACAAAAGCAAGGTATGCTTGGCTGGCAATTTAACACTGTGGGAGTCAGTGATGCAATTACTATGGGCGGAGAAGGTTTGTAGAACGTTCTTATCTATTTGAGGGATTATCATTAACACGTAGCAGGCATGAGATTCTCTTTGCAAACACGTGAAATCATCGCAGATTCCATCGAGACTGTCACTTGTGCCCAGCACCATGATGCAAATATCTCAATTCCTGGTTGTGATAAAAATATGCCCGGAGTAAGTATGATTTTTTATATTTGTGGTGAAAATATATTACACATATCAATTCCTAACATATATGATACTGTTTTAACATTGATATAGGTCATTATGGCTGCTGCACGTCACAATAGACCATTTGTTATGATTTATGGAGGTCAGTTTGTATGTCACTATTATTTTCAGAAGCCTGAATTTCTCTAGGTTCAATCAAAAAGGGTTATTCCGAGTTGATGAAGAAAGAGATTAATATCAGCAGTTGTTATGAAGCAAGGTAAGCAGATATCCTTTCTATTTAGTGTTTCAGTACAGCTGTAACAATTGGTACTATTTAGTGGTGCATTTACCTATGATAAACTTCACGCCGCCGTTGAAGGTGCAACTCCAAGTGATGTTATGGTAAGATCACGACGACTATGTAAGGGTTTACCTGTAACTAATGAATGTTTAGGAAGATTACGAACAAAACGCTTGCCCTGGTGCTGGTGCTTGTGGTGGCATGTATACAGCCAACACAATGTCTACCGCCATCGAATCTATGGGACTTTGTCTCCCAGGATCTTCATCAAACCCAGCCGAATCACCAGCTAAGATGAGAGAATGTGTGAAAGCAGCAGAAGCAATCAAAATTTGTATGGAAAAGAATATTCGCCCACGAGACTTACTTACCAAGGAGTCTTTTGAGAATGCTTTGGTAATTACAATGGCACTTGGTGGAAGTACTAATGCTACACTACATTTCCTCGCCATGGCTGGTACAGCCGAAGTACCACTTTCTATTGATGACATTCAAAGAGTAAGCGATAAGATCCCATTTTTGGCTGATCTACAACCTTCTGGAAGATTCTGTATGGAGGACCTCTATGATATTGGTGGAACACCAGCTGTCATCAAGCTCCTCGTTGCCGCAGGCTTGATGAATGGTGATATCCCAACTGTTACAGGAAAAACTTTGAGGGAAAATGTTGAAAGTTGGCCATCACTACCACAAGAACAGACTCTCATCAGACCTTTGAGCAATCCAATTAAACAGACAGGTCATCTACAGATTCTTCGGGGAAACCTTTCGCCTGGTGGAGCAGTGGCAAAGATCACAGGCAAAGAAGGTCTGGTATTTACTGGCAAGGCAATGGTTTTTGATAAAGAACATGAACTTGATCATGCATTAAATAAGGGTGAGATTCCACATGGTGAGAACCTCGTCTTGATTGTGAGATATGAAGGACCTAAAGGAGGACCGTAAGTTTTTCCGCGCCGTTGGATTGTCCCTAGATGTTGTTACATCTTTCCAAATTTTAGAAACTAATTTCTACGTAGTGGTATGCCAGAACAATTGAAAGCTAGTGCAGCAATCATGGGTGCTGGTCTCAAAAATGTTGCTCTTGTTACTGATGGACGATATTCTGGTGCTAGTCACGGATTCATCGTAGGGCAGTACGTCTCACCACTCCCCTATAACAATGTCCCTTCAAACAGACTCTCTTCCGGTAGATCACCTCACTAACACAGCCCAGCGTCGTTCCAGAAGCAGCAGTCGGTGGTCCTATCGCCGTTGTAAGAAATGGCGATATAGTAACCATATCCGCTGAAACTAATACTTTGAGTATGGATGTATCAGACGAAGAAATTGCAGAGAGACTCAAGTCCTGGAAACCTCCCAAGAGTGCGGTTAATAGAGGTGTATTAGCAAAATATGCTAGACTTGTGGGAGATGCTAGTCATGGGGCTATGACGGATTTGTTCTAGATGCAAGGTGAAAGAGGGATGAGAAGATGGATAGAGGGTATGCATTCGGTAGATAAGGGTCGTGATAGATTGAGAAGATTGGATTTAGATTCCGTATGTTAATTCGTCTTTTGAATGCTATGGATAGCAGAAATTAGCGAACATCCTCCATCGTGGCAGTTGTGAAAGGGGACGTTTTAAGGGAGCACCCATCAAGATGGAAGTGAACAAATCTTCATTTTCTATGTACTTGGAAGAAGCGGAAACATCTGAAATTAACACAAGAGTTTATGAATTGATTTGAGGTTGTATCCAGATGATCTTCAAGAGACGTGTGGAGCGGGTGAATTCCGGCAAAGCGGAACTTAATGATGACGTTCATGACTTCCGAGCTTGCTGATTCGCCAATATTTTCAAAGCTCAAAGCTCTCATTTCAATACTGGATAAAACCTCATGACTCTGTACATTCGCAACGGGACAACTGACATATCATATTACATCACAACACTAAGTCTTCAGCACCTCAATTGAATTCACGCAGTACGAAGAACCTTAAACAAACAAATCTATAATTTCGTGGAACCATAAACAACATGTCTCGCCTCCGCAAAATCAGCCCCTCCATTCTAGAAATCGCAAACGCAATCAACTCGTCGCTGGCGAACGTTCCAACCTGCACAAGTACAAGATGGGGGTTTTGCCAGAGTCTAACTTCGCGAGTCAACTGTTCAAATTCATTTAAAGTCTCATATCACACACCCTACTCCATCCGCCAATCTCGCCATTACTCCCAATCCACTCCAGGCAAACCTTCCCCTTCGACAAAACCCCCCTCTACCCAAACACCGACCCCCTCTTCCCCTTCATCTTCTCATTCATATTCGCATCCCCCCGCAACACACGACCGCGGACCACTCTCATCAGAAACCACACAGACGGATTTTTCAGTCCTAGATGTATTGGGGAATACGCCGGCGCCGAGTACCAGTATCGATGCGTGTTTGAGCGATGGGTTTCATTTGAACAGCGGGGTGAAGGTTGGTGGTGATGGGGTTGTTAAAGGGGGGAAGTTGAGGGGAGGCAGTGGGGTTTTGTTGGTTGGGGGTGAGGCTTTTGGGTGGAAGCCTTGGGTTGCGGGTGCGATGGATGGGGAGGAATTGGAATTGGTTAATAAGAAGGGTCAGTTTGAGTGTGGGGATGAGGCGTGGGGGGTTTTGGGATGTGTGTGGCCTAGACCTGGTATGTTCTTTTCCCCATATTTTCCATTCTTTCTTTTGCCTATCTCTCTTCTTGCCTCCTCCCTCTTCCTCAATCTATATCCCCAAGAACCTAAACTCAACAAACTAACACCCTCTGCCAATAGATCTCCTAATCCTCGGCCTAGGCGAAGAAATGCGACCTATTTCCCCCAAAACTCGCGCATATATTAATGGACTGGGAATTCAGATAGAAATCGCAGATACGAGAAATGCCGCCGCGCATTTCAATTTGTTGGCGACGGAACGAGGAGTCGGGAGCGTGGCGGGAGCTTTGTTGCCGATTGGACGGTAGAGAGGGGTTAGGCTAAGACATGTTATGGGATTAGGGATCTATGGAATTAGAAGATATATACTTAGACGGCACATGGGTGCAGGCTATGATGATACATGGCGATAAGGTATCCCAGGGAGTAGACAAGACACAGGTTGAAGGATCATTATTGCGATGCGGAACTTTTCAGGTGAGAAGTGGAAACATGTTGTAAATCATTAAGATGGTGGAGGCCGAAGAGTCATGTCATGGAGATGTGATATGATATTGCACACCCATTTTTCACTGTATATTACAGTTCCACGATTCTACCTGACGATATTTTATTTGTATTATCTATATATATATCTATATATATACATTTAAGATCCCAATAGAATATACAACCACAGCACTGGGTATCAAATTCCAAAAAATCCAAAAATCTAAAACTCTAAACTTTGAATCCAAGTACCTCACGGTAGAGTACTTCATAATATTGTAACTCATCTACAATGTATTTTTCTTCTCGCGGATCGCTATTGATAGATATGTTGTCGGAATATCTTAGTATAATAGATCGATAGGAATAGAGGTAGATATAGATATGGAAATAGAAATGGAAATCGAAGGAGTAGGTATAGTTTTTTGTTTGTTCTGTTTGTTTGATTGGGGTTTATAGGGGGATGAGAGAGAGAGAGGGAGAGAGAGAGAAGGTTGAGGTAAAGGGAGAGAGGGTGGATGGATGCGTTGATAGGGAGTTGTGGTGGAGGATTTGGTTTGGTTTGGATTTGGGTTTGGGTTTGGGTGCTCGGTGTGGAGTATGTTATGTATTTTGTATGGAGATGGAGATGGAGATGGAGATGAGGTTCATTTGGAGATTGGGTGTAGGGGGAGATAGATAGTGAATGAAATGGAGAAAGGAATTCGGAGATATGGAGTCAGGGGTAGATGTAAATGTGGATGTGGATGTGCAGGGGATGGGTGAGGGAGGGGAATTATAGAACGGGTATGAGGATGGGTATATACGATGATAGTCCTATAAGTATAAACACGAGCATCGCTAGACTGTCTACTATATGCATTTTCAATTCAGATGGAATAATATAGAGCGAGAGTGAAAAATGAGAATCGGAAGCTGGAGGATGGGAAAAGGGACGGAGGGGGAGAGATCGTTAGGGGTGTAAGAACACGGAAGAAGGGAAGGAAGGAAGGAAGGGGGTTATTACAAGAAAAGAAGATATTGCAATGAGTATGAAGATGGAAATGGTAATGGGAATGGAATATATGATATATGATATTTGATGATGAATAAAAATGGGCTTGAGGATGTATTTCTGATTTTTGATTTTATGATTTTTTTAGTTTTTTAATCCAAACGAATAGAATCTTTTACAGAATGGGGAAAACGTCTAGTTTTTCTCCCTTAACAATACAGACCCGATATGAGTAGACACAATACGATACAATACAACATCCCTTCAACTCCCTTCTCAAACACCAAATCCCCAATACCCAGTACCACCAAACATCAAAATCGACCCATTACCACGCGTCTGTGTAACAGATCATTAATCTCGATGTTACATGGACAGGGCAACTAAGACATGATATCATCGAGATGGTTCTTTTTTGTGCGACGTGCAATTTGAGGATGTGGTACGTAATGTATGGGGTTGGGGGTACGGGTGTTTTTTGTGGATTGTGGGATGAGAAGGGGGGGGGGGGGGGGGTTTAAATAAAAAACCCAAGAAAGGGGGGTTTGGGTGGAAGGGTTAGGTAGAAAAGGGGAAGGGGAATTAGTTGGATGTTGGATGTTGGATGGTTCCGAGTTTCTGATTTTTTGGGCTCTGCTTTGGAAAGGTTGGGGATGAGTTGAAAATCATGGTAGATGGATGCGTTGTATTGAGATGGGAGGATAGAACCTGCATGTCCATTCTCATATTCAATATTTGGGTTCCCATATCATTTTTGCAGATGCCCGTTTTGATAGACGATGTGAAATACCTGAATTAGTACGCAAGATGTATTAAAAAGCATATATTTTTAGAGTGTAGCTTTTGAAGGCTATCATTTTAGATTTCCAGAAAACACGATTCATATGTGCAACAAAACACATCCAGTGAGTGCCACTTTACTTTCAATACGGCGTTTTGAATTACTCGTCTAATCTTCTGGAAAGACTATTTATTGTAAGTATGAAGTCTTGGTTATCTCGGCAGGTAACCATATATGATTAAAGTAATGAGGTTCGGAATCCAGAGTTGGATCTTCGAGTACCTTCACATCAAAGACCCGGACAATTGTGGTAGTTATGCAACGAGAGATGTTTAGCTGGAGCCGCTGGGCGAAAGTTACGTGTAATGATATATTCGTATTTTTGAGTAAAATACTTGTGGCAACTCGTTTGAATGTTGAGGAAAATCTAACCCTATTATCTGGACAGGCGCGTGTGGAAGATATAGTTTAAAAAGAGCCTCTCTTCACAAGGAAGGTAATGTTCGGACGTGTGATATATAATACACTTCCTGAGCTGCATCATCTACTACTGCATCTTATGTTGCAGCAGGTTTGTCGCCGCAGTCTGCTTACTCTCGCTCTTAGACTAAGAGTCGAGGATGGAGACAGAATTTAGAGTATTTGCGAATGACAAGTGTGTGCATTCGCTGGAAAAATATCGGCGAGGAACTGGCTTACCGGCCGGCGTTGCCTTCAGACGTAAGGAGCGGAAACACACTATATTCCATGAGTAATATCGGCGTAAAAAGGGTTGCAATCGCGAAACCACTCCGGATATTTTAATAAACCCCCTCGCTTCCATATCATATTTGATTTTCCACTAAGATGCAAGTACCACAAAGATCGATCTCTTCAACTTGAAGATCTGAAACCCGAAACTTAAAGGTAGACGAAATGATAAGGTTACTCGGTTACTCCCGCCAATCTCCTGAACTGTCGTATCTGGTACGAAGAGATCTCGTACTCACGTTTTGATCTCAAGTAGTCTCGGACTTTAAATCGACGGAGACACTAGAATCTTTCATGCCATCGTCAACGGATGTCATCTTTCGCAAATTCAAGGAATTGAACGCCGCCATCTTGTGAATCTTGTGCAAGGAGATTCCGTTGATATGGTCTGATTCTATGAAAGAATGAGGGGGTTTGATATAGGGAGGACGAGCCAGAAACTGGTCAGGGTGGACGAAGAAAAAGTAATTCTGGTGAAGGTTGTTGAACTGCAAAACTTAGCCTAGCATGGTTAATCTACATGTTGTACACTTCCTCGTCAACTTAACCTATAATCTCTTTATTGTTTTCGTTTTGTGACCAATAACATACCTATGCATGTAGAGACAGCAATGTATTGAAAAAGATGCAATGAAGAAAACTTTGTAATAAAACGAAATATCGTTGATTAGTCGCTACTGAAGTTCTAATTAGTCAAGTATATTGCATTCGTTTGTTAGATGTATCTCTATTTTACCGGCAGATTGGGCTTGTTGTTTGATACGTCCCAAGGATATTGAAATATGGATATAGTGTCGGTAAGTTGCATATATGATATACCGCGGCAAGTTTTGCCTTTTTAGTGCTGTTCATGTGTGTTGCCATCGCTCATTTGGTTACACGACATGATGGACTCGATGTCATATATGCACGAAGTATATGGGACGAAGAATGATATTCGGTGAACGGTGTGGTTGAATCGTAGATTGAGCCAGGAAAGAAGTTAGTCTATCCATCCAAATTTCGCTTCAAAAGCCCATGTGTGACGATAACACCACAGTATTGCATATATGTCAAATTGGAATCCACAAACCAGGTTGGTGGCAGGATTCCTATTTGATATGCACGAAGTAGTACAGGAGCTCTACCATGTACGACAATACCGATATATTTTGGTTGAGGGAAGAGGAAGAAGCAATCTACTGCGTATCTCTTGTGGTTGTACTAAATCGTAGAGACTTTTCCTCATATGTGATGTTCCATAAAACGTGATTTTTAATACATCGGACACCGAGGAGTCGAACTAACATGCGAAGGACGATCTACAAACGGAAGTGCGAGAATCACAGGGGAAGAATAGCAAATCGGGACTTTTTAACCACCTGGGTATAAATGAGGGGTTCAATGGATCTGATGCATGGAGGGGAAAAGAAGGCGAACAAGGCGAATAAGGACAATTGATGATAACAAGGGATTGAAGGAAGGTTTGGATGAGGATGAGGCGACCACAACCCCAAGGGTCCAGGGGTAGAAACGGGAATAGTTCAATTAATGGAATATGAAATCATATTAAAAGCTGTATTCACCGCCACTGGACACCGCCATATAATACTTTCTGTGATATTGATGCTAACAGTGCTAATGTTGCTAATGCTGGTGTAGCTGGTGTAGCTGATGCAGCTGGTACTATTGATTGATTGATTTACCATGGCTGATCTCGATAGCTCATGCGAATAGTTGCAAATTCTCACCAGGGATTTGTTGACGTTGTTGTATCATGGTAAGACGATTGGATGGTGGATTGTAATGTAATGGTGGTGAAAGGAATCACGAAATTGAAACAAATGAAACGGGACACACACGAAACAGAGAGAAAATCATACGAATCATAGGAATTACTCGAATCACACGAATCACACGAATCATACAAAAATCCAAGTTGTTCCGATTGAACACAAATCAAAGCAGTCAATCATCATCAACCAACCTTACTATACATGGTTTGTTGATTGATTGACTGATACAACGACAACGACAACAACGACAACAACAACAACAACAACAACTTACCTACCTACCTACCTACCTCTTCTTCCATTTATTCTTATTATATGTCTAATATCTTATGTTTCGTATAATGTAAATCCCATCCGTTGATCTTTGTTTGGTGAGGAAAATATCGTCATGTTGTTTGAATGTTTTACTATTTACATAATCACTTTCCGATAGGTTCACTGGTTGACTGGTTCACCGGTTCACTGGTTGTAAGGTTATTAATTAATATCAAAGACTCAGATCTTCCCATACTTCCTCCCATGCTTCCTCCCTTCTTTATCATTTTACTTTTGCCAACGTCCCCTTACTTGATCCTTGACATTATATAGTATCGCCATCAGCATTTGAGGCTTCTACATCTCTATCTATCTCTCTCTCTCTCTCTTTAGATCTTCATCCACGCAAAGATCCATCTCTCAACCCCATTTTCCTCCAACAAATTGTCATCCTACCTTCCCTCCTTCATACAATCAACGGCAAACCCACCACGCGTCCTACTTGCCTGGCTGGCTGAATGACCTGTTCTGGAACCGCCCAATGCTCAATCCGACAACGATTAACTAGACCAACGAATCCAATTATTCTACATAGACGACAAATCCTTCTTCTTCTTCTTCCTCTATTGTCACAAAGACCCACGTCACTTTTCTCTATAAAACATCTGCGCCCGCAATCAAAATCATTAACTTATAATCGATATCTTCACTCCTTTCACTCCAATACCCCGATAAACGGTCAAGCACGGAAACCTGTCTTCCTATCGACTTTCGCACAGACCTTAGACCCATATTCATTATTCACGGGTTCCAAATCCAAGATCAGTCTAGGCGGGGTTCATCACTACCATTACTCTCATTCATCCTTCGCAGGTTATTACAAGAAGTTGAGACTTCGAAACATCAATTTTTCTTCTTTACAATCCTTAAACTTTCCCTCCTTCTTTTCAAAGTCTTCGTCGACCCTGACAACAAATATGTCGAATTTACCCCAATCACAGAGCCCAATAGCTTCCGACAGTCCTTTGGGAGAACAGAGAGTGCATCACAGACTTGTTGAGAGACTCACCGATCGACTTGAAACGCCCAGCTTAGATGGCCGTTCCTATCGAGTTATTAGACTTCCCAACCAGCTAGAGGTTTTACTCGTTCATGATGCTGAAACAGATAAAGCATCGGCAGCTATGGATGTCAATGTGGGGAATTTCAGTGATCCTGAAGATTTCCCTGGTATGGCGCATGCTGTAGAGGTAAATATGACTATCAAGAATGCTAAGGGAAATAATGCTGACATATACTTTCTTTCTAGCATCTACTTTTCATGGGAACCAAAAAGGTATTGTATACCCTTTACCTGGAGACTTGGCGCACTTTCGCACCTGTTCCATATTCATTGATCATAAAAACTAACAATCTGACTAGTATCCGGTTGAAAATGCTTATTCACAATACCTTTCTTCACATTCCGGAAGCTCCAATGCATATACCGGTGCCACATCTACAAATTATTACTTCGAGGTCGCTGCGAAATCGGGAGAGGACGGAGACTCGAAAGATTCGAACCCTTCGCCTTTGTATGGTGCTCTCGATCGATTTGCGCAATTCTTTATAGATCCTCTCTTCCTCGATTCGACTTTGGACAGAGAATTAAAGGCTGTGGATTCGGAGAATAAGAAGAACCTACAGAGTGATCAATGGAGATTACATCAATTGGATAAATCATTATCTAACCCAAAGCATCCTTATTGCCACTTCTCGACTGGAAATTTGGAGGTCTTAAAATTACAACCAGAATCGAGGGGAATTAATGTTCGGGAAAAGTTTATGGAATTTCATGAGAAACATTATTCTGCGAATCGCATGAAGCTTGTCATTCTGGGAAGAGAACCACTGGATACGTTGGAATCATGGGCGGCAGATCTTTTCGCCGGTGTACGAAATAAGGATTTGCCACAGAATCGATGGGAGGATGAACAGCCTTATGGACCAGAGCAACTTTCAACCCAATGTTTTGCTAAACCAGTTATGGATTCTCGAACCCTAGACATCTCCATTCCGTTCATTGATGAAGAACTTTTATTCGAATCCCAACCAAGTCGATATTTGACACATCTCATTGGACATGAAGGACCAGGTAGTATTATGGCTTATATTAAGTCTAAGGGGTGGGCAAATGCTTTAAGTGCAGGTAAGTTTGATCTCAATGGATTGCATGGATAGGAGCATGCGGATCTTGTCTTCTCAAGAATGTCCAATGAATGCTAATCGTTTCTAGGCGTCTATCCAATATGTCCTGGAACACCTGGTTTGTTCACTTGCCAAATACGCTTGACAGAAGATGGTCTTAAGAACTACAAGGAAGTTGTCAAGGTTTTCTTCCAGTACATCGCATTACTCAAAGATGCACCACCACAAGAGTGGATTTTTGATGAGCAAAAAGGCTTGGCGGATGTTGATTTCAAATTCAAGCAAAAGACCCCAGCTAGCAGATTCACCAGCAAAATCAGTGCCGTCATGCAAACACCATTACCTCGAGAATGGTTACTCAGTGGGCATAGCAGACTTCGAAAGTTCGATGGAGAAAGAATATCTGCTGGACTTAATTGCTTAAGAGCTGACAATTTCCGTATGCAAATTTCTTCCCAGACTTTCCCAGGTGGTTGGGATTCAAAAGAAAAGTGGTATGGTACGGAATACAAGTATGAGAAGATTCCAGCGGATTTCTTGGAAGAGATCAAGAAGGCCGCTACCAGCAAGAAAGGAGAAAGATTCCCAGAATTACATTTACCTCATGTAAATCAATTCATTCCAAAGAAACTCGAGGTTGAGAAGAAGGAAGTTAAAACGCCCGCCATTTCCCCCAAGTTGATCAGAAATGATGACTCGGTAAGAACGTGGTTCAAGAAAGGTCAGTAAGTTCTCTTGTCATGCAGAAACGTATAGCTAATTCGTCTTTAGATGACACTTTCTGGGTTCCAAAAGCAAATCTTTTTATCCAGTGCAGAAATCCTTTACCAATGGCCACTGCAGAAAACTCCCTTAAAGCAAGAATGTATACCGATTTAGTATATGATGCATTAGAGGAATACGCCTACGATGCTGAGCTTGCAGGACTCGAATACTCTGTATCTGGTCATTCAATGGGTTTGGAGATGAGTGTTTCCGGATACAATGATAAGCTTCCCGTTCTTTTGGAGAAGGTCCTAACTACGATGAGAGATCTTGAAGTCAAACAGGATCGATTCGAGATTATTAAGGAGAGATTGGCAAGAGGTTTGAAGAACTGGGACTTTCAACAACCTTACAACCAAGTCGGTGATTACATGAGATGGCTCAGTAGCGAGAAAGGCTACATCAATGAGCAATATATAGCCGAATTACCTCATGTTACTGTGGCCGACATTCAACAATTCTACCCTCATCTGTTAAGACAGATGCACATTGAAACTTTTGTACATGGAAACTTGTACAAGGAGGATGCTTTGAAATTGGCCGATTTGACTGAAAGCATTTTGAAGCCAAGAGTCTTACCTCAAACTCAATGGCCAATAGGTAGATCTCTGGTCTTCCCACCTGGAGCCAATTTCGTTTACCACAAGACTTTGAAAGATCCAGCCAATGTCAATCACTGTATAGAATACGTTCTATCTATTGGAGATAAGGCTGTCCGTCCTCAACGAGCCAAGACTCTCCTCCTTGATCAAATGACTCATGAACCAGCATTTGATCAATTACGAACAAAGGAGCAATTAGGATATGTTGTATTCAGTGGTTGTTCGACAACGACTACCACCATCGCTTATAGATTTATCATCCAAAGTGAGAAGACTCCACAATACCTTGAAGAGCGTATTGATTCTTTCTTGTTTGGATATTCAGAGATTCTCAAGAACATGTCAGATTCCGAATTTGAAGGACACAAGAGAAGTTTGATCACGAAAAGATTAGAGAAACTGAAGAATTTGGATCAAGAATCAAATCGCTTATGGTCTCATATCGATTATGAATACTTTGATTTTGAACTTGGTGAGTTATGTCCTGTATAGTATTGATTTATATACTAATACTTTGAAAGTCCATCATGATGCCGCCAATGTCAAAGCACTCACCAAAGAAGATATGATTGAATTTTATAATCGATTTATTCTACCATCTTCTCCACTTCGTTCTAAACTCTCCATTCACCTCATCGCTCAAGGAACCTCGTTGCCAGAAGCAAAACCAGAGGACCAAACTGTTCTTGCGATTAATAAGGATCGTAAAGATGCTGAAGATGGAGAAGCTATTGCCGTCAAGCCTGAAGGTAATGGCACTGTACCATATGTTATCACGGATGTACGACAATTTAAGAGTATGTTGCAAGTTACTGCTGGACCACAACCGGTCAAGCATATCAGTGAGTTTGAGGAGTTAGATTCAAAATTATAAACGTGGCATGAGAAACGATTGAAGGAAGGGGTGAAGGATAGAATATCGAATCGCAAATTGGCGGACATACCAGCGCAATAGATGCGTCTGGATAAAGTACGGGATTTGCATTTGACTGGAACGTGTTACAATGTTGCTTGGATGAGGATTAGAAAGAAGACTAGGTATTACCAAGGGGAAATGAAGAAGGTAGATAGATAGCCGGTTGTATTGTACTATACAATGACCGGCCCAGTTCAATCTGGTCTAGTAGATACCCGCCATCTTCTTTAAATGAATGCAATGAGTTAGACAATCTTTTGACTGTAACTTGACTTCTGGGTTATGACGTATGTATCAGATGGATAAGTCTTGAGACTATTAGGCTCTCAAAAGGAAGACCTAAGGCGAGAAAATAATCAGTGCATGTATAGAGTCCAGCCAGGGGGGGTAGTGGGGGTTCCTGTACACCAATTTCTACTTATTGTTCATCCTTACTCTGTGCTTCTCTTCCGCGACTTACGGTTGATTTTCTATGGTTTTTGGCGATGGAGTTGGAGTTGGAGAGAAGAAAATTTTAGGTGGGATTTGTAATTGTAATTGTAATTGTATTGGTATTATATAGGAAATGGGGTGTGGGAATGGATTGAGTTGGATTGGATTGGATTGAATATTTGAGGGTGTACTACAAGTATAGTGTATGGGGGGTATAGCTTAGTGTAGTGTAGTGTAGTGTGCTTTGAGATTGTGAAGAGTGATGAGTGATGGGTGATGGATTGTGACGGATGGTTGATGGGCGATGGGCGATGGGCGATGGGCGATAGATGAATAGATGAATGGTGTGTATTCGATCTGTCTTTTTCTATTCTCTTGTGCATGTGGAGGAAGGGGAAGGGGAAAGGTTGTGTTGTGGGGTTTTGGGGATTAGGAGGAGGGGGGAGTTTATAGAGATTTGGATGAGGGGAGTATAAGGTGAGGGGTGAAGGGATAGAGGGAGTATGGGAGGGGGGGAGGAGAGATGGGAGATGGAGATGAAATTGAAGTTAGGGAATAAGGGGGAGGGGAGAGAGAAAAGAGGAGATGGGGATAGAGATAAAGATGCTTGTTGGGGTTGGACTAGGCAAAGAGAGCGTATGAGATATATAACGTATAAGCACAACGCCCTATATACTAGATTCAACCAGTATATGTATAAGTCGAGAGATTAGACTAGATATAAGCAATAGAATACAAAATCACATCTTATATGTAGGATTAGAATAAACAAGTGAATAAATACTCAATGGCGTAAGCTTAAGTTTATCAAGAATAACTACCAGTACCAGTAGTGAGATTAAGACCTGAGTGTTTCTTTCTTTCTAATTGTTTAAACAGGAGTTCAATTCAAGATTGCAGTTATGAGATTCTGAGATTTTGAAGATATTATTGTTAGGGTTTTGGGTCCGTTGGTTTATGTGGATTTGGTGGTTGGGATTATTTTGATGGATGGGGATATGTGAATATTCTAAGAGGTTTCAAGATTTGAAGAGGGTTTAATATCTGAAGACGTTTCAATATTTATTAGAATCTCAATATCTACAAACACTTCCCCTTCTAAAGAATTTGAATATACCAAACCCTCTCACCATCAAACTGCACTGCACCGCATTCCAGATCATCAACCACCCCGCCCAGGGCAGGGTAAATTAGATAGATTAGGTAAATCTCCTTTCTATCTTCTTCGTATGTAAGATAACTCCACTACTAAAGCATGACTCGCGTTCTCAATAGCTCAGCTGGGTTGTAGTTAGAAGGTGGAATGAGAGTAGTGTGTATATAAGAGTATAACGTTGGAGGTTTATATGGTTTCATGCCGATTAGATTGTAATCTTATCCTCGCCGCTGCGAGAAGGTGGATTTTGTCTGAGGGATTTTGGATCTTGGATTTGATATGCTGCTGTGCTGCTACTTGAGTTGTAAATTCGATGGCAGGTGTATATTGATTTTGACTTCACCACCGTATGCCGGAATGTATCCTGGGTGTTGGGAAGAGAGCTAATTGAGGTTCTTTAAATAAATGAACTTGAAGATTATAAGATTCAGATACAGATAAAGAGAGTGACTAAGGCTGGGGTTTGATTCTTGGGTTGTAAAGAGTGAATAGATGCACGCTGGAATTAACTTGTCTCCACGTAAATATATCAACATCTAGATTATCAGTATAGAGGAGCAAATTCAATGAAAGCCCTCCATGGAAGAAGGTATCTGCATTTTTTAAACAAAATTAATAATCTCTCCATCACACTTCTCATATAATCCCAGATCGCCTTAAAAACATAAAGCCGTACCAGACGCTGAATATACATCTCACCTTCTAACGTCATCTCAGGTAATTAACACCAAGGATATCTTGCTAGCACTGACTGCAATCTTACTAACCCATCTAGCCCTAAGTCTAATGACCCAGCCCTTCACTAGCGCGTTGTGTATAATTCATCAATATTATACCCACAGTAACCGCATTTGGAAATGGTAAATAAGCGATTGTATAAGTAAACACCAATGTGTACTCCCAATCTTCTGAACCTTTGACTGTGCAATAATTTGCATCAACAGATAACGTTGGTTATCAAAAATAAAAGATTGCTCGACAGTTCAACGTCAATTCGACGTCGACGGCCAACATGGATCGCCCAACACCATCACCACCTTCAGAGGCACAGTATAACTTCACTCCTGTTCCGCGCCAGCTCTCCCCAGCTCGCATTCCTAACTGGCTTAATAATACTGGTGAGCGCAGCGATCAATCTACCATGCGATTCAACGACTTTCCAGATGGCCATCTTTCCAGACATCAATATGGTGCAGACGACAGAGTGGGTCGAAACAGCTTCTCATTTGAACCTCGTCATTCAGCCTCAAACGGCGGTACATATGGTGTTGGTATCAACCAGAGAAGCATGCCGGCTGGAGCTGGTTTTATTGGTAAATTAATAGACCCAAATTGTAAATAGGAAGCATTCTAACTAACGCAACAGGAGATAATCGACGATCAAACCAAGCAACTTCGACTGCCATGCCGCAACAAGCTAGCAACTACAACCCGTTAGGTCAAAATCAACAGTCCGACGCGAATGGTCGCAGTTACCGCAACTACGGAACCACACCGATTCCCAACCTGTCATGTCATGCACACTATGGCATTTACAATGGAAACAATTGCACGGAATGCTCATTTAGATTCGCCGCACTTCAACATGGTAGGATAAATAGTCCTCCCACACCTTGAGAACTTTCTAACAATGTCATAATAGGTCTTAACTATTCTCACAACACGATGCCCATGGACGACTATTATCCTTTCCAATCCCGTTATAACAACCCACAAATTTATGGCCAGGGAGCCATTCAAAATGACATGCGTACAAGTATGTTGAGTACCATGCCCAACCGTCAGCTAGATATGAATGATCAAAAACTGGCGAAAAACGCTCAAGCACTGGCGAATAATAAGATTGTCATGAACTCGGTTTATTTCTCGAATCAGCCAAGACAATCCACACCTTATTCTTCAGGACAACAACACCATGCACCCTATGATAGCAATGGCGGCGTCTCACAGGGAGATCATGCGCAACAACCGACCACAATTCATTTGTACAATATACCAGCCAATGGTCCCCGAAACGCATCCTATCAGCACATGAATGGTACCAATCAAGCCTATAGGTCTTCCAATTCACCTTTCAACATGGTTTCGAATCAATATAACGTCGGCGATAATCAAAGACAAGTACGGGCTACCTCTTATAGCTCCATTGGTGATCAGAGAGCTCTAGGCACTGGCTTAGGTGGCACTAATGCTCCTCATACGATGTCATCAAACCAACACAGAGTTCCTAACAATCAAGTCTCTATCCCACCTTCAGGCTTTGATCAGATGCATGTTCCCCATCATCCAAACCAATTCGACGGTTTGAGTAATACTCCCACACTGACGAGATTCTCTGGAATGGTTGAAGATACTGGTCACCCATCCAAGGTTATCTCTTCCAATCCTGTCTTCCTACAAAATGCTCGTTTGAGTCAGCCGATCCAATCTGATAATAGCATCATGCCTCCCTCGAATAGTGTACACACTGGAGCTTCTTTTGACTTTGGTACAGCCAATACTCGACCTGCTATAGCCAATGCTAGATCTACTATAGCCAGAACTCGACCTGCTATAGCCCATACTCGATCTGCTACAGCCAATACTAGATCTGCTATAGCCAATACTCGATCTGCTACAGCCCATACTCGATCTGCTACAGTCAATACTCAATCTACTATGGCTTTGCCGCCAGATATAAAAAATAAAATGGCATTCAACGCTCGTCAACCAGAGATCGGCATTCCTTACGTCTTAAATGCATACAATCAATGGGAATCTCGTTTTGTTAGAAGCCCGATTGTTGTACTTTCCACCGATGATGAAAAATTTGGTATTCGATTGGACGCTTCCCGCTCTTAGAACACAGGAATCAGACATCTTCGTCGCAGAAAGCAATGCAGAAGCGAAGAGTAGAGGGTCGAGTCAATAAATAACCAATTTGTTTCTCAGAAAAGTCGAAACCTCACGCGTTCAAAGTACAGGTTAGGCGTAATCATATTTGTGGAGGGGAGTATCAAGGTTAGGGAGCATAAAAAGCACAAGGTAAGGACTTGAGTATGAGTAGAATGATTGCACCAGATATGCCCGACTATTAAGAGCCGTTTCCAGAACAAAACTGTGGTGAACATAATGGATGTGGTAATGCGAGAAAGAAGTAGTCAGAACCACTAAATTCTATGTATTCTAGAAATCAGATCAAATTTCCGCATTCATTGCTAATGATGATTTCTTCTAAAACATGAAACTCTACATCTACCCGCTAGTCTAGACTTTGAGGCACACATCCTCAAGTACTTTCTGTAAGAATATAGTTCTAGAAAGACAACATTCTGAGCTTCAGATCTTGGAAACTGGTGGAAAACTTCTTAGTTGGCACATTTGACATCTTGCACGTACAGAAAAACACATTGTAGCTTGATAATTTATGTGATTCGCCCACACGAGATAAGTCAAGCTTCACACAGCTGTCAGGAAATAGACACTATGTCCAATGAATACCAGCTCTCCCACTGTTTCCTCTGTAGCCAATAAGCGACGATACAAAAATGGAAGAAATTATAGTGCAACTAGTTCATAAAATGGCATTAATACACACCCAGATCTATGAAAGCTCAAAGTTATGTAATTTCCCGAGTGAATAACCTCTCTTGAAATCTCCCACCAACGCGAATAATAACCAACATCTAATCCAAAACAATATCAAAACCTCACAAGTAATAAATTTAATGCAACAGAACGCCAGATTTCTCTTCATAAGAAACCAGAATAAGTTGACAAAATGTCTGACTTTTATCCGGAACCATGGACATCCTTTGAGTTTGAGCTTGAGCTTAGTTCGACCATACTGCATTATATGTTTGACGAGGAAGGCGAATGGTTAAGGCCCCGGTCAGAAGCAGGTAAGACAAAAAATCTATGGAATAGCTGTACGCAGGAGATACTGACATAACAGGAAATGATCAACAAGAAAATGCGACATCCTCTGACAACTTTCCAAGCCAAAGTCATGCCTTGATAGGTATCGTCGAAGATACAGCACCGTTAGAATTCCAGTCTGATCAATATGATCTTCTTACCGCATTCCAGGCCGAATATCTGCCGCACGATAGTGGTATTCTTGGCCTTCCTAATGGACAGACAGATGTGCCTGTTGATCGAGGTTCAGATGCATATACGGGTGTGTAAACAACTGAGCCCCACTCCAACCATTCCAGTAGAGTACTAATGTTACCGCAGATGACTTCAAATTTTCGAGATCCCCTACGCCCGAGTTATTCGACACTTGGGTTTCCGATCGTGAAAACGACCAGTTCTGCAACACGACTAGCGTCGAAAATAATCATGATAATTCATATAGTGTTGCGAGACAAGAACCAGACTATCTCGAACAATCCGATGCATCGCAGAACGAATGCATGCAAACCAGTCCTCACGCTAATGCGGTAGCGACTCAGGAAATTGACGATACCACTTCGAATTCAACACCTGCCAATGCACCTTTCAACGTAGATTTCACTAAACTTGGAGTCAACGTACAAGAAGACAGTAGATACAAGCTTTGTCCCAAAATATCCACAGCTCCATCAGCTGCTTCGGATTCTGGGTCTCGTATATCTTCTACGCTTAGTGGCCACTTGGATGCTCAGCAGACTTTGTCTTCAGCTAGTGAGGATCTTGATATCAATGTAGCCAGTACCAACGCACCGAATGACTTTATCACTTGGAGTGATCATAGTCAGATACCTGCTTCCGCCGAGGAACCGACGATTCAACCTTTGGCTTTGACGAACAGGCCCAATTGGTTATTAACATCCCCACCGCTTGCTGAGAATGTGGTACATGCAAGCCCGTCAGGTAAGTGAGCGACTGGCTCGCTTATTTACAAAGTGTTCTAATGATACTACAGGGATTCGCCAATCGCCAGCAGAACATCTCCCAGCCTTCGACTCGTGCGACGCACTTCAGTCCGATATCAGTGTCTCAGAGCTTCAAACCCGGGATGATGATGAACGGGAACCGATTAAAAATCATAGTGACAGTTTCGAATTATTCTCGAAACTCCCTCCGGAACTACAAAGGATGATCTGGACGTTTACGTTCCCCACGGACCGTTCAGAATCCATAGATTTTGTCACACCCCAAGCTCACAGAAGAGCTGACGAACCATATAGTGAGCTACCAATTGCGTTGAGGATTTGCAAAGCCAGCCGCGAAGTAACGCAAAAGCATTACACGATAATTAATAGACCAATAGAGAAGCCTATGTCAGCTGGCAAACAACCGAAGATGTCATATAAAAGTAGTGTGGAGCCTGCATGCTTGAGACCATTCTGCTATAACCCAAGGCTAGATACACTTTCTATTACATACAATTTCGAAGACACAGAGATCTCAGAAGAAGATTGCGACGACTGGTATGACGAAGTTCATAACAGACTCAGAAAAGAAGGTGCATTGAAAGATGTGGGTTTAAAAGGTGTTCGCTTTTTAGACGTACGAGACGTTCGCGTCACCTGGCCAATTGACACGTCGGACATTTCATGCTTTTTTTCGAGTGTTCACGAGGATGGGTTCTTGAGTAGGTTCGAGAACCTTGAAAAGTTGGTCTTCACAAGTGCAAAAGACGAAATTCCGGGGCCTGGGCCCGTGGTTATGGATACACCAGAAGAAATTCAACTCTTCAGGAAAAGACTCATCAAGTATCTCGAGGATACAAAAGAGTCGCACAAGGGTAAATTAGTCGCCGAAAAAAACCTGATTGTAAGAAGTTACGAAGCTCCACAAGGTAGCAATGCACTGGCAAATTGGCAGACAACGGATGAGTTCGATTATGAGGACGAATTTGTATCTAAGATGACTGCTAGTGTACCAAGTAACATTAATTGAGGGACTGAGAGGAAAGGGATCAAGGCTCAGACAGAAACAATGTAGGCGAGAACATCTGACTAGGCTAAGGTAACACAATATACTCTTCCACTTTTGCTTATCCTTGGCTGTTCATCAAGAATCTTTGGTTCAAGCTCGTGGCTACTTCCCACAGAATTGATAGACACAAGCACCACCTCAAAGCATCAAAGACTGATGTGAAATGCACAAAGTTCATGATGTATTAGCCCCAACATCAATTCCTGAAATATATAGCCTTTCCTAAGACCAAGCTTAAAGTGCAGAGCAAGTGTATAGTTCTTACATTGCCCTTCAGCTTCATATTAGATGCCAATGAAACATGAGTTCAGTCAGCTTCGCTTAAAGACTACACCTGCAACGTTTTGGATACGCCATAACGGCTTAAAACCATTAGGTAAGTCTATCCCGGCATCATATCAGGGTCTCTGATATGGAAAGGAAATTTTGACTGGAAGTTTAAAGATCGCAATGGACTGTGCCTTGCCAAGCTTGAGCCGAACATCACTTAATAGCAGTACTCTGCTGGGATCGAACATACTATCAACACACATAACACTTCCACAACTTCCTCCACCATAATTTCCAAAATCTACGAACTCCCATGAACATATCTAAACATGCGCTAGCATATTCTGATGCCTTCATCCCAAGAATATACACTGGAGACGTGCATGAAATAAGCCGGGTACATAACCTGCGAAGGAGAGCCCATGAACACTGATCGAGGCCATTTCCTGCTTCCTTTTCTCTCAACCTCCCCTCCATCTGTTGGCTCACAAAAAGGGAGAGTCGCCAGCCAGAGCACCTAAATATTCCCAACTCCCTTTTCGGCATTTGTTTCGGTGTTTCTTTGTTAAGCCAAGTGGCTTTGCATAATATCACAACTTCGATAGTATCTATAGCGTTTCCCTGGAAGTGTTGAGTAAGGTGGTTCAGTTGTTTTGACTAAATAGACTTAGCAATCACTACTTTAAAGGCCCAGTTCATAAGACGAGGCAGTCCTTCAAACAAAGCATCAAACAATCCCCTTCAAGTCAACAAAAATCAAAAATCGATCTGCAAACCTGGTTCACCGACACTTGATAAACTAACATGACGCGATACTAGAAAAACAATTTTTGCATCTCAAAGACCTGATTGTGTCAAGTTTGGTCTATGTTTCTGCACAAATAAAGTTGATGGAGTGGTGGAAGAGAAAATGTGAATAGATGGATAAGAAATAGCTGTATCGGTATTAAGAGGCTCCGACCTCCGAAGAACACTTATGGGGTGAGGGGTCAGTCACGTTCTTTCACTATACACATATCAAGAATTTTGGTCAGCATATTCTTCTTCATACCTTTCAGTGTCTTATGGTCCTATCTTTCACAGTTCTTTTAAAAACATGCTTATCACAATATTTATTCATCTACATTGACAACAAGATGAAATTTTAGTCCAAATTCAGCAGTTAATTTGCTGCAAATTGAACATGTAACTATATTAACCCAAGCATAAGGTTATAATATATCCTAACTCCTACAACACACCTGAAATTTCACTGAAGCTCTTCAAATTTGGTCAAAAACACTGGCGGGATCTGGTGAGAACTGCACTCATATGAGGGAAATTGGAATACAAAATGCCAAACTTGAACTCGAACTCAAGCTCTAAGCAGCGAATTATCCAAATGTCTACGCAAAATCAAGTACAACGGCATGAAATATCATAATAATATCAATTTTATTCCTCAGGTTAAAATTCGATCACTACCGGGTATCTACCACTATCTGAAATTTCGAATCTTCATCCCGCATTGGTATGCCATGTCCATGTACTCCAAAGTCATGCAATAGGGAATCTTTTGCGCCTGCTGATTTTCATATCTCATGTTCAAGAATTGGGTTTTTCTCTCCGCGTCTTTCCTTGTGTGCCCTTTCCGTACAATCCAGCCGTTCTCTTATGTCATCTCTCTCATGCAAATCATTTATCCAGTTTTGTACCTATCCATCTATCTGCAGGTGTGGCCTCCCCTTCACAATATCGAGATTCTCATAGTATGCGATGTTCCACTTGCGGTTCCCTACCACTAGCTTTCACGACCCCACCCGCATTTTGTGCTGGCATGGCTATTGGCTTTCCCTCTTTCCTCGAGGTCAAAGTTACCAGCTCTTTCAACATCAATTCCCGTGTGCCTCTCGCCAAATCTTCAACATCCGCAGAAGTAAGGTTTTTCGTCTCAATAGGTTTCAAAACTACAATATTCCCAAGATTAGCTTCGTCCCTAAACCCTCAATAAGCCATAAGAGACCTACCTTTAACCGGTATCCTCCCCGATCTAAATTTCCAACTTTGTACGTGCAAAACATCACTGTAACAAGCCACCACGATCGGGACAACCGGCACCCCCGCCTGAACCGCCAAATGAAAAGCTCCTTTCTTGAAAGGTAACAGAGTCGGATCCTTTGCATAACTTCTTGTTCCCTCTGGAAAGATATAAACACTTTGTTTCTCCTCCCTGATTTCCGTTGCTGCCCCAGCCATAGCCTGTCTCGCATCTTTCGCATTACCCCGATCAATAAATACCGTTCCACTCAAACTCATGAACCAGCCTAGGAATGGCACATTCTTCAAACTCTTCTTTGCGGTAACGGAACAGTATTGAGGAAATATACAGCCTAACATGAGTACATCGAGTTCGGTTTGATGGTTGCCTATAAAGACTGCAGGACGTGTTGTGCCGAGATAGTTGTGCGGATCTTCGACGACAAATGTTACGCCGGTTGTCAACCACATTGTCCATTTGAATGCGCGAGCGACGGCCCATTGAGATATGCGATAATTCCCTACGAGGCGTAGGAGGATGGATATAAAGACCCCATAACAAGCGCAAAGGACGAGGGAAATGTAGCCAGCAAGGAGACGGGCGAAGAAACCTGCGAGAGGAACAATTGGAGAGAGCATATAGAGAGATAAAGTGAGGACGGTATAGATTATTGAAAGGTTGGTCGCGTAGGAAAGGAGGGCGAACATCTTGAGTATTATGTAGGTAGATGTGGAATACAGCTCAGAGCTGCAACTCGTTTATGGTAAGCTTCCACAAACCAATAAGGCTTTTAATGATTGGCTGATGGATTAATCGATTCTTCAAATGGCCCTCTCGGGGAGGGAAGTAGAGGGACATAAGATAATCGATCAATATAGTTTAGTGATACCGGTTCAAGAAATTGAGGAGGGGGAAGGGAAAAAGATGGACAAGTGAAGTTCCAATCTTGAGATTCATGGGCACATAAGAAATGGTTGAGGATTAATTTTCATTGTGTTTATAATACTCAATTGTGATTGGTTAAAATGATAAATAAGGTTGTTCGGGTGACCTCACTATTCTGTAAGGGGTAAATAATACAAGGGTATTCTTCGGCAATCGGCTGGATTTATTATTCCTTGGCGTTAATGATTCCTTCCGAGAATAAAGTTCATCTTATAAGATTAACAAAATCATGTGAAGATTGCCTTTTTTGTCAACTTTTATATCTGCACCAACTAAGAGCATTCTCCCGCTGCCAAAACCTAATATGGCAAATTCACAATGTTTGAAGATAACCGTCGGAGTTTTAGCTCTTCAAGGTGCTTTTAATGAACATATTCAATGTCTTCGTTCCGCCAGTCAAATCCTCACCACTAGATCTGATAGCAAATCCCATTACACACCAAAATATGTAAAACGGGACTTGGATGTTAAATACAACTTCATAGAAGTACGAAATGAAGCCGAACTTAATTCCTGTGATGCACTCATCATACCCGGTGGTGAGAGTACTGCGATTTCACTTGTTGCTCAAAGATCAGGTCTTCTTGAACCTTTGAGAGCTTTTGTCAAGTGAGTCATTCACATGACTTTTTCCCATTCATCCAGTAATCATTCTAACAACTCCATAGACATCATCGCCATCCTACTTGGGGAACTTGTGCCGGTCTAATTCTACTTGCCGAGTCCGCAAATCGTACCAAAGCTGGTGGCCAGGAATTGATTGGTGGTCTCGATGTCCGAGTAAATCGAAATCATTTTGGTCGACAAGTAGAGTCTTTCTCAGCCAATTTAGATCTACCATTTCTCTCATCCCTGAGCCCAACTGCATTGAATCCATACTCAAAATCTACCTCCAACTCCTTGACTTCTCCGGAAGAAAACGAGAAACCTGCTCCTTTCTCCGCAATATTCATCCGAGCTCCTATCGTGGAGAAACTCCTTCCCCACGCCCCCGGGGCCCAAATCTCAGAATCCGCACTCGACTCCACAGTCATTGCACCCTCCTTACCGATCGACCCATTCTCTATCGCCAACCCTGATACCATCCTTTCCGCTCTAGTAGAGGTCCTCGCCAAACTCCCTGGTCGCACAACCCATTCCGACCCAGAAATTCAAGAATCTCTCAATAGCGAAGCAGGAGACATAGTAGCCGTTCGTCAAGCAAATGTATTTGGAACTTCTTTCCATCCAGAATTAACAGGTGATGCGAGGATTCATGCTTGGTGGTTAGAACAGGTTGTTGAGGATGTTGTTAAAAGAAGAGAATTGCAATCTTTATAACGATGATCTTTTTTATAAGGATGTGGCACTTTAGTATACCCTAAGACACGATGTTGTATAATAGAAATAGATCTCAACTACATAGCTTCCCTTATTAATGGGGGCAAGCCCCCAAAACCCCCATGCTCGCTACGCTCGAAGCACTAGGGCTATCGATAGAGAGGCTTCCCACCTTTCGGCCTCGGCAACCATCTCTGAATATCCTCAAGGGCAAGTGGACCGTCACAGAAGATGATGATTACATAGATCAGGAGGATTAACATGAAATATGTTCCCCTACAACTGTTCTATGTACAAATCATCGCTTCCTCTCTATCCAATCCCTACTTCTTTGCTTTCTCCTTATCCATTATACCCTTTCTTTTCTTCTTCATTTTTGCGACTGAAATTGAATATACATCTCTACATTCCAACTCAAGATCACCCTCCCAACCGTTGAAAAACTCTTTGAACGAACACGACGTATCATCTTTATCAATAGCGCTATTCCCCAAGTCAACATATTTCAGTGTGTCTTTATGTCTGCACAAAAAGTCCAAAAGATCCCTTTTCTCCATACGGAACCAAGATAGTCGCAGCGTCTCAATATTTCGAAGACTGCCTTCGAGGAATAAATCATTCCACATCTCTCTCAAATTTTGCGAGTTCATTTGGGGCATGCAACCTTGTTCTTCATCAGCAGTCGATAATTGCCAATTGAGACTTAAGGTCCGTAGATTCTTTATCGAGGACACAGCTTTCCACGTGCTGAATATGGCCAATAAATTCCACTCGGTGATGGCCGCCGTCGAAGGCACATGGTGGAAACATGAAGGCTCCGGATTCAAGGATAGAAGACCATTGGGAACACAGCATGAAAGACCCAACGAAAGTGATTCAAGACCGGAGAAAGCTTTGATGAATCGAGTAGAGATATCGGTGCCCTGCTCCGTCTCTAGATCCCAAATCATGAATGTGTCGATGGGAAGCGACTCGATCTTCAAATGTTTGAGGGCTATGGATCCAGATAATGACATACGAGTGAGTATCTCGAGAACCCCTTGAAACTTGATTGGAGCTAGAGAGGCCCATTGCTCCGAGGTGTAGATCTGCATGTCCATTTCTGGATCATCCAACAAACATTCATGGCGTTGGTACGAACTCTGAGAACGCGGACTCTTGGAATTCGAAATAGTGATCGATGACAAGTTCTCGAGAGGCAGCAAGAGTTTTGCAAAGGAATCACCTCGGCAGTAACGTAAATGTCTATCCGAGACTACCAATAGTTGATCCCGCAACCACCTTGTCTTCTCATTATTCGACATCTTCGAGAGGACGAACGATGGAGTCTTCCGCAGAATCTCCAAACCCAATTTGCGACTATCGACAGGACCAATACCGATATCGATATGATTGATCGATGGTGCCGCAGTACTTTGGCCCACCTCCGCAAGTCTCTTCATATCATGCTTGTAAGGTGACATTGAGAAGCCACGCTGTGCGAAAAGATAATCCGTCGCTAATGGCTCCCAACTACTGTTTACCAACCTGGCGCTGGGGAGAGTGTCTTGATCGATGTGCTTTATGATTTGACGGGCGATTTCGGTCGGGATTCCTCGTTGCGGAAAGTACTCTGCTCGGGGATGACAGAAGCTGGACTTGAATTTGGACATTTTGAGGCTTGGAAAGTATATATATGAATGATATGATTCAAAGATTGAAGATGATTAAAATATCTGAAATAATTCAACGATCTAAGATGATTGAATGCCTGAAAGATATAAAGTATTGAGCACGATGGTAAAAGTATAGTACGATTTCGATATTTGGTCTGACGGGGAGAGCACCCTTTTATATTCAAAAGATTGAGACGAGGAAAAAATTTGAATGTAAATCCGGGGAAGACTAAGTCACTTCGGCCACTTAAGCAACAGTACTATTTCAATACTATTAAAACTAAGTTATCTAGCTTCGTACTAACCTAAGTGCTATCATTTCACTCCAGTAATACCCAAGTCATTTGAAGCATTATTATTAGTTAGAATGAGAAGATAGTCTACAGTCTTGCTCTTACTAAAAGAACTATACAGTCCTAAAACTGAAGAAAAATTCTTCAATACCTAATTTTAGGAAAATGAAGTCATTCCAACCATTTAAGCAATTGTATCATATCATTACCATCAAAACTAAGCTACTTAGCTCAACACTGGTCTACATACCACTCTGCGCCAGTCTGCGCTAACGGCAACTAAGCCATTCCATCCCAGCACCATCACCAGCTACAAAAAAAAACTTCCACATCGTCACTTTTAGTAAGCAATCTATACAGCCCTAAATCTCATTAAACACTACCGGACTGAAGTCTAGTCGCATACGTGATGTTGAAACGTTCCAAAAGGATCATGTAAGGCCAGATCTCGCTAATTTTTTGGACAAGCTGGATTCGCGCTATCAGATGGATTTCTGTTTGGGAATAGATTGAGTACATAGATGATGATTTGATTGAAAGGGTATGATTGTGTGGATTATAGAGGTTTTTTTGTGGAGCTTGCGATGATTTGTTGAATCGTACAGTACTCTGAGTAATATTTGGTGAGTTGGGGGAGGGAGGGGGAGGGAGTTGGAAGCAAGCTCTGGATTTGAGATATTGAGAGCTGCTGAAAATTATGGGTAAGAAGGTGAGAGAGATGAGATGAAGAATCAGAATAAATAAACATGGTTAAAGAAAGAAAGGGTGAAAATCTGGTTCTATTGATTTCATTTTCTCATGATGTTTGGAAAGGAAAGAACGATCCGGAATTCCCCAAACTTACATACCAGCATTCGAGAATTTCATCAACCTTTATTCAATCATAACTTGAAAGAGATCAAAGGACTAATCAATAATAGAAGTTTTCATTATACATCTATATCCTTCCAATCGAACTCCTTAATATCCCTTTTCGACTTCGACTTCAACCGGTCCCATCCATTTCGTCTCACCCATCCTTTCCACTCATCCAATTTTCTCCAATGAGGATAGTCTACATTTGCCATCGGCCAAGACCATTTCCCCAACATGAACATTTCAAACAGTTTTGCATCCGATAATGTATCCTCAGATGATACTACCGCTCGCCAATTCTGATCATATATCCTTTCATCGCTAGCACTGACCAATAACTGGAATCTCTCCAACTCCAAGCCGTCGCGTAACTTAAAAAGAACAGATTTGATAGATACGCAACCTGTAGGTCTATCTTCAGGAACGAGAAAAAAATCATGTCCTAGGGACAAAGATTTCAAAGTTGTCTTGTGCCGGAATATAAATGAGAAAAACGATGTATCATACGATCTCACCTTGGAAACTCGGAGGTTTTCAAGATGTGGAAACGTGTTGGAATAGAATCCATCCTGGTTAGTCAATTCTATTGAATCATTTAGATATCGGAAAGACATATTCAAAGTAATATCAAGAGATCGAAGAGATGCCATGGATCCCATGAATATACTCATCGATTTAGCAATTACTCTGGTATGTTCGGAGGATGTTGCATTGTTGCTAAGAGGATTGATACCAATTCGGAGGGTTTCAATTTTCGATGTCATAACTTGAATATCCTGAAGAAACTTAGTGTGGATTTCATAGGATGCCTCAGCTAGGTCGTCATCATCATCTAATCGTTGACTAGCAAAAAGATCGATTGGAAATGCATCTAATACTGAATTTCGTACAGGTTGCTGGAGCCGTCGTGTTGCGAGTAATATACTCAGATGTCTGATACTGGATCGTGTAGGAAATGTGGTATCGTAAGAATCGTAAAGTGCGTCCGGCTCACGGTTCCATCTTCGTATGAGTCGCATCCATGCTAATGTGAAATTAACTTCAGACGCTGAAAATGGACATTCAGTCGCGGTAGCTGTAACGGATTTGACCGACGGTAGTTTTGAAAGAGAATCGGACAGCATAACCGGATCACAATGTCTCATTCTATTCTGGACAACCTGTTCCAACAAGGTATTTACTCTCTTCTCACAACTCAACATACTCTCGATTTTGGTAAATTTGTTGACAGTCTGGACTTCATGGTCGAACTCTAACATATCCAAATCTCCAACATATATCTTCACATGTTTGATGACTTTCGCTAGCCATGGCGAGCCGGCAACAGATCGCAGTCGATTCATATCGTCAAGATGTGGCCGAATGGAAAATACGCCTTGTTCTATATGATTTCCGTTACAGACATTGAAAAGACCGTTGACAGATACTCCACCCCAGGCTCTCGATGTAAGACGGAGGTTAATGACATCTCTTGCAGCAAGCAAATCGACAACTCGGCATTTCAGTTCAGTGGGTAGCTTGGAGAAAGGATTTGAATCCTCGGAACGCACTATATCTTTGGGTAAAGTTCTCAGAGCTGACATTGTGAGCGACCTTAAGGATCCAGAAGAATGAAAGGTGTTTGCAAGGAACACTTGGTGGGTATTAAACCAAAAACACACCATGCAATACTGCAGTATATGAGTGATTTGTTGATGAGCCACTACAGTAGACCCTGTCTAGATGCCAACAGAGTAAGAGACATGTTGACCTAGATGGCCATAGAGGCCAAGTTTCCAGGACGTTGATAACCCAAATACACGCCGTAAGCGCTTGCCAGTACGGTTCATAATGAACCACGTCCCAGATAATCAATTTCAAGATCCTGTTGGCAATAACCTCATCATACGCCTCAAGTAACTCTCCGACAAAACCAACATGGATTCCCATTCAAATATCACAATTTCTATAATCTATGTCCAACGGAAGCTAACACTCGTTGGATGTAAGATTACCATTTGGACGATGGCTGAAAATCCGACCACCTCAGCTGGGCTGGCCGCCGATTGGCCTACACACATGAGGCGCTGTACTTATTTTACTCTTACGAGCATTCGAGGTGCGATTTAGTACTCTGACTTATGTCGTCGGTGGACGATCCATTGAAGTTTAATAACAGTGATACCCCATCTGGGTTGTTGGAATTGCCATAAGCAACGAATACGAATTTGAAAAAACCATGCCACAGACGGCCGAGAGGCCGTCTTGACAAGATACCAAGTTCAAGAGGCACCTTCGTATGCTGAATAAAAAATGAACCAAGACATCAATGCGAATTTCTATAATATACAAAAATCGCTTTCCTCGTGGTAAGCTCAACGATGTGATATTTGGCCTATCCACCCTGCCATCGTGGGATATCTCAAGCTCGGCCAGAGAACTCATCCGCGGCTCGCCGCCGCTGGACGAAGTAGAGAATCCAAAGTCGCTTGATCGTAAGGTCTCGTGACTAGGATTTGAATACACTCCTCGAATTCTCAACTTCAATTCTTCAGGCGACATAAAAAAAATACAATCACATTTCTTGAAAAAAATACTTCTTTCATTATTTCCAGCAGGCTCTCAGATCTTCGAATAAACAGGTGAGAATCAAAATTCAACCGCAAGTCTATTCTTACTTCCACAAACTATATAGCTCGATTGTCAATATTATCAATAATGCAAGAATATTGCTGACTGTTATATTTCCAGATAGATCGACAACCAGAGCGAGTCCTTCAAATTCTTCTCTTTTCTCACTATTTCTCTCTCAAAAAAGTCTCTGTTTTTGTTCATTGATTGGTGAGTCTCTCGAACAGTGACGATTCCTTCCGGGTCCCACGAACGCCTCCGATAGCAGCTCGCCCTTGCCTTGAGATTGCATACTTTCGATACTCTACTCTACATCTGCAAGGTAATTTACTCCTTTTCTTCCTTGTCTCCTTCGTGAAAGACACGTTTTCAAATTTCCCCTCAGTGGCATCATACAAAAATTGAAGTTTCAACTTCGAACTAGGGAACTCATTTCACTTCAATTTCCTTTTATCTCTGATTTGAGTTTTCATTTAGATTCGACTCCAAGCCGACTTGCCAGAACTCACTCCTCTTTGCATTTGTTGTGTGTTTTAGCTCTGCTTAGCGCGTTCTTTTGCTAACATGAAGGTGTCATCACCCAGTTACCGAACCCTCTTCATAACAATCACACTCACGTCGATTTTTGAAAGCTCCCAACGACGAACCAAAAACACTCCTCAGAACACAATACAAAAGGTCGTCGGAACGGAGAAAGGCATGATGAAAACGCATTCTGGTAAATACCAGTCTGCTGCAACTGCAGGGTCCCCAAAGATCTGTTGATTGAAGCTTGACAGGAAATTGATATTTGCTGTCATGATGGTTCTTGCATCGACTATCAACGAGTATGACTGTCGGTCGAACTCAGACTGCAAGTCTCAACCACCGAAACTTTAAGCTATCTGCTCAACTCCAATCCTCAAGGGATAAATGACTTAATGATATTGGGCTTCCAAAAAATCATGGCCATGGTAAATCTTTCCATACTAGACTACAGCCTCCCCTCTAAACAGCCTCTACTTCTCCCTTATTCCCTCGTCAATTTCCTGCAATCAACAGACTCTCGTCAGCGCGGCATCGGCGAATCATGCCACATGAATTCTAAACTCTCCCAGACAGACTCCTAACTCGATCGACCACTTCTTAGATTATTCATCCGGAAATCAACGGAGGTTGAAGTATAGTGGCCAGGGAGGTGGAGACAACCTTTTACCGACCAAACTTGGATTCTAGGAGATTGAGAATGAAGGATGCAAGGGAGTGTTCTCTAAAAAAAGGGCAGTGTGACATGGAGAAAGGTTCATAGTTATTGCAATGAATCTCAAGGAGGGATTCGAATCCTTGAGAAGAAAAGAAATGAGCGTGGAAATGAAAGGATATGTGCACTATAGGTTAGAAATATTGTCATCTACTAATAACAGTGTCAAAATATACCACCAAAATATGTAGTGGAACCGCTTAGACCAAGCCTTCTGAAAAGAAATATGTCCGAATCCTCTATGTAGACGAGTTGGTGAAGTTGGAGAAAGTTGGAGAATGCATCGCTGTTCCTGACTAAGGGGCTTAATGTTACCGGAAGTCATTCCCCGAAGAGCTTGCAAGACACACATCAAATAACCTTAGGCTAAGGTTAGGTCAAGTAAATTCAATCCATGACTCTGTAGATACACTTCTACGAAGTCTCCATCCAACACCAGAAAAATGTCGTATCTACTTACTGATTCTACATACGATCGATCATATATCTTGATCGATGGTTGGCCTACCATCATGCGCGCAACCAGAAGAGGCAAGAATATCACGGGTCGACGCGTTTCGCGAACTGCGACCCCTCCTTTTGAGTTTGTCAATACAATATAAAAAGTGTTTGTTTGTTTGGCTCGACTTTCCACGGTATTCACGAATACTGATTCACTAAAAGTTTTATCGAGGATCTTCTACTGTACCTAGAAATTTCTCATATCTTTTGGTACCTCGATGCCTGGTCATTTGCAATATCCAATCTAGTAGCTTTCGATTTTGCGACGGTCGATAGATATCCACAGACGTGACTTCGACATATTCTAAGAGCAACGGCGAAGTTCATGTAAGGAAGGCCGTGTATCTATAGTCGAGGTTCTTGCAGATATTCCTCTTCAATATCAATACAATATCAATACAAAATCTAACCCTTTACATTTCCAGTTCTCGCAATCGCAATTAAAACCTCAACAAACACAAACGCAAACAGTCAGATAAGATGGACTCACCAACTCCCGACCCGCCGACCCCAACCTCCGTCTCTCGAGAAAATGAACCTCAGGCCAGCAGTGGTAATGGTGCGGATCCTGGCAAAGTGAAGACCGTCTCTGTTACGGTCTTAGATCAGAACGGCGGCCAGATTACCTTCAAGATCAAGCGCGCCAGGGCTATGTCGAAGGTCATGGAGGCTTATTGTGAGCATAAGAATATTAGGAATATAGAAACTGTGAGGTTTCTCTACGATGGCATCAGGGTCAACAAAGAAGATACAGCGGATAGTCTAGAAATGGATGCCGAAGTCAGGCTTGATGCTTTTTTGGAGACGCAAGGAGGGGGTCATTGATAAGATATAGTTTGAATGGACGGGTAAGTGGAGTGGATCCCATTTAAGTGGAATGCGGGATGTGGGATAGATTCTTGACGTTCTATTTGGTATAGCGTACCTTCCAACTCGAGGATTTAGCAAGCAATTTGAGGGAGCTTGAGGGAGTTCGAGGCGCAAGAATACGGCGTAAGGAGACAAATTTGAGATATAATACAGAAGCGCGCGGGAGTTATCTCTAATAGGGTGGATTTGTTTGGTTAATTACTCATCGATACCATAAAGTCGAAGATATGAGGTCACGTCTCTGCATCAGCGAGGGATACATCTACGTAAATGTGTGTTATTCTTAAACACTTGAATAGCTCAACTAAAAAGTGTGCTTCAGATGCCCAAATTTGATGCCATGACATTAATTAATGTGTATTCTTTCTCATGTTCAGTGCGGCTCACCAGTGGATGAGCTTGCTAGAAATATAGGTTCCGGTCCATGTCATGTCATGTCAGAAGAGAATGGCAACTCACTTGTGCCTTGATTAAATATGGTGCTGGCGTCGACTTTTCTCCCCCCAGTACATATCTTACACTTTCTCCAAGCTTCCTCCTAATGGTTTTCACCATAATGGTATCCACGAAGTGATAGCAAAGACATGAAAAGGGCCAGAAACACCAAAAAGACACGAGTTCAGGCAAGAGGAGGTTTAATCAAAATCACCGAAATGTTTGTAAGATCATTTGATGAGAAGAGCAAACAGTTTTGAAGTGTGCGGGGTTCAAACTACACTAAACACGTCAAAGGCGCCTAATCACGTGTAGCTTTTCGGCACCTTCGGGGTTTCCTCACAACATTTTCATTTTCACCAGATATCTTCTTCATCTTGTTCATTTTCGCATCAAATATCAAGCATCGAGAATTAAGACTCAGACGTCATTAATACCATACCAGTTACCATGTTAAAGCAAATGAAGTCCTCAATTGCGCGTCTAAATATAGATCCCTTCTTAACCAATATTCCTTTCAATATTCCTATCATCCAGCTCAATCCGTTTGCCAATTTACGATATAGGCAGGCAATGGCACCAAACATTCGTCGATCAAACGTCTACATTGATTCAATATAAGGATTTTTTGAGGAATTGATGCTTGATACGAGTCCCATGTAAATTACTTGTTCCAGCAAGGCTGTAGAATGTTGCAATTATCCCGCCAGTACCAAGAATTGTATTGAGAAACTGTGCATTTGAGTTGCTCCGCGTACCCTCAGCTATCAGACACGATGTGGAGTATAAGCTCTGTTTTCAACACGGTCCGATTCATTCTATGACTGCATCGACATCAAGCTGGTAAGAAGCGGCTCCGTATTACTCGTATCCAAGAGCTTGAAGCTATCGCGGATGACGAATTGCTTTCAATTCTATGGAAATCATTGAACAGGGCGTCTGAATCCATTTTCATTTACTGGTGCCTGATCTGAGATCATCAATATTCCGGGTTCTTTTATCTCTTTGGTTTATGTTTTACTTACATAGCCTTAAATATATCAGACAGTATTACTGCTAGAGCAGTCGAGGTCTTACTATGTACCTCACCTGATGACTGGCTGGCCGTTACTGATTCTGCATGCGTGTGGGGTTGTCAGTGGACTCGTTGAGGAGATGACGGCTGAGCCAATTATCCCCACAAAGACCATAAGCCTCAAGTTTTCCTGATCGCATTGGCAATAAATTCCTGGTTGATAGAGTGGAAAAACTTATTATTTAGAAGTGCGGTGAACCTCGATGGTTATATGGCTGGAAATGGCTGGAACGGCAAGTGCCTTACGCCTTCATGATACAGAAGCATTAACGAAAATGCAAAGAAGAAAGGCTTCATTTATCATTGGTCATTCTATCATTCATGGTCTTGTGAGTTGAGAAATATGTTGTGATACAACGTGGTATATCTTTAAATCTGGGTATTTTCCGCTGTTTGGATATGATACGTTACCCACTTTTAGGCAAAGAATTGATTTGCATGAATGGATTCTTTTCAAATGATGCAGAAGAGGATCTTTGGTAGGTTTGGACCAATGAGTACGGCTGAAACATTTGTTCAATTGCTTACTTCTCATGCCAAGTATGAGGTCTGAAGATAAAAATATCTTTTGTGTGTCTGCGCCAAGATGCTGAAACTTATTATAAACACCAAAAGTAATTTCAATATTTTCCATAGGTTCAATATAGTATTGCCAGAGGAAAAATTACGCCATTTTATGCTCATTCGTTCATTCAACGAAGCTCCAATCCTTCACCCTATTTCGACGACATCTCACTTGGCTTTACAAGCATTACCATGCCTTCCTTACGCCAACCCTAACCACTTTTGTCAGAGCACTGAAACTGTACATTACTATGTACTGAATGTACCTTCAGCCCTATCAGCCGATTGTATCTTTCGCAAGACATAAAAAATGTCGGGTTCCCACGAGAAAGCGAAAGTTAAGCCAAAGTCATGTAACAGGAAAGCCTAAGCGAAGACATGCAGAAAGCAGATGAAGCATCAAAGCGAACAGCGAGGTCAAGGACGCCAACTGCATGTTTACAGTGCCAGAAAAGAAAGCAAAAATGTAGTAGGGAACAACCGTGTAGGCATTGTTCGAGGAGATATCCACCAGTGGAATGTATCTATAATTTTGAAACGTAAGTTCTCTATCATTTTTGGGTGAAAACTACTAATACCTTACTGCTCGAAGGAGGCACAGGATAGAGACGCTTTCGTCCCCAAATATGTTATCTGTACCCGTTGAAAGGTCTGCTTCTTTCTACACAGATTCGAAAACCTCGACCGGTCGACTTTCTTCCACTCCGTCCCCTCCTTCCCCTCAAACTTTCTCTAGCACAGTAGCAAATAATTTATGTAACCAAGGATGGGAACCGACTGCACAACAAGGGCCTATAAGCTATATGCCCGCATTCGCTATGACGAGCTCGGAGCCATTTAGATCCAAATCTCCTTACCAGGAAGGCTCTAGCGCTGCAATACCTACCTCCATGATCGGATCATATGCTGGGCCAGAAATGGACCCAAATGAATCGGACTTCCGAGCTGTACCACAGGTTCCGACAAATACACCAAACGCAATTCCATTCTACAATTATACAGATGGTCCCCATATAGAAGCAGAAAGCTGGAATCAGTCTTCTAATCTGGATCCGAGTTCAGGAATGACCAACTTTCAGGATTTTGATCAATCATATTTCGTTTCAGTCCCAATGCAGACCGCAAGCTCTCAGTCATTTGCTACCAATGGGTCTCTGGCGTTTCATCACAGTTTTGAGAATAATGGGATGGCGAATCTTGACAATTCGTCGGACATTTCATTTTCGCCAGGAACACCAGTTAATCAAAATGCAGGCTATGGAACGACGAATGGGTATTCTACATCGTACTACTAGCAACCAAAGACCGAGGATCACGAATCTTGGCAAGATCTTAATTCTTCTAAACCTTCAACGGTTAGAAGTGACGATGAATTCTTGAGTCGGATGAACTTTAAGCAACTTTTACCTATGGTTACCATATCGATGGATTAAGACGCCAGTCCTTTTCCGGATTTCCTCATTTGCAGTCGTCCGAAGGCATGAACATCGAGCAGGGTTTCCAATAGTCTGGACTACAGCTCAATAATGAGAGACTTTGAATTTCTGATTTCAATTGGAATTTTCAAATGCTTTAGATTGTTGAATTCATTCCAACCATTAAAAGTTTCCATCCACTCCGCGATTCCGGATTACAGGATACCCCACACCGAAATAAGGACTTACGTTTTGATGAGTACAAGATGGAAGGTCGAGATGGAGGCTTAGTATCCCTCTCCCATTGAGAAGTCTTCCTATGGTTTCGAAGGGCAGTATAAGAAATTTGGATATCAAAATGCACGTAGCATTATCATCGTCGGGCCTTATGTGGTGGCTACCGACGTCTTTCTTGCAATCCTTCCGGCCAGCCATCACCTGATGCAGAGACTCGAGTTACTTGTTACTTTCTCAATCTCTGCTCATCACTAGATTCAATACATTATTTGCCTGGAATCCCATTGTATAAGATGGATCTCAAGACGTCCCTGATGGAATATCAAGATAGATGCAAGGGACGAACTCCCCAACACAATGGAACATCAGAAACTCTTTTCACGTGTGTGTCAACTCATATTGTTAGACGGACAGTCATTAGATATTTCAATTAGCTAGCGGCTGGAAGAAGGAGTTTGGAGCGGAAACATGGGATAGGAGGACTTAGATTCCTAACAATATTTGTATAGTGCTGTTATTCTAGTGAAATAAACGTTTTGTCCATTGTGTATCTTGTATATTCTGCGAATTTCGACCGTGATACATGCAATCGTTCATGAATGCGTTTCTATCGATACGAAATCTGCAACAAATACCCAGAAATCTCTTCTAATCCCTCTTTTCCCTGTGATTCATTCTTCGCATCCTCTACTTCTAACCTGAGGTTCTGGGAATATTGCAATGAGCTCACAGTCTATTTTCCTTTTATATCTATTAGAATACCATTCTTGCTTGTTATAAATTTATTAATTCAAAAGTGAAATATTCCTCTATAGATGTGCAACGAAACTTCCCCAAAAAGATTATGAAGTGTTTGATAGGTTAGTCGTAGTGAAATATCCTAGAGTGAATTCTGATTTCACTCTCTTTACCGAAATGTGGAAGGCTTGTGTGGTGATTGCAATAAGGATGAGAGATTTTGTCTACTCGTCTGATAAAATCTTAGTCTTCCTCCTGTTTTTAGTAATTATGAAGCTTCTCAAGAAGAAGATTACCTTGCACTTAGATATCTTGAATCAGAAAGCATCTCAATCCAATTCCTCAAAAGCAAAAGCACGATATGCAACAAAAAGTTTTTCGGAAGATTGAGGGGTAAGTATTGGTTAAAATACCACGAAGCGAAGCAGGGAGCGAAGTGTGAAGTGAATACTAGCTAGCAGTAGTATACAAATTCCAAAGAGTAGACAGATATGAAACTTTGATTTTGATCTCTTCATGAGAGGGAATATTGTCCTGATGATCTGGATTTCCAAAATTGAAAAAATGAAGCTTTTCATTTTGGTGGAGAGCTGGATTTGGGGAAGTATCGCGAGATCTGGGTTTTGTAGATATGCAACAAAAGGTTTTTGGTGAGAAGGGAAGAGATTCTATCTATTGGCTGGATTTTGAGGAGAGGCTAAGGGGGTGTGAAGAGTGAAGGATCAGTATTAGGTAGCCACTGAATGGGTGATGGGCGATGAGGTGAATTCCAATTTCATGAGATTCGGCAATTTTGAGCTATGATTTGGAATATTGATCTCCTCTTGAAGCTGGATTCACGGTGAAAGGAATTGAAGCTTTTCGTCTGGGTGGGAAGACCTCTTTTGGCGAAGATTGTAAGATCTGGGTTTTGTAGATGTGCAACAAAACTTTTTCAAGCGAATGAATGTGTGAATGTATGGCTTCGTATTGGTTGGGAGAGAAGTGAAGTTTGAATACAGAGATGGATGGATAGATGTATGGAGTGAAGTTTGGTTTGAGAAAGTGTATATGATATCAAATCCCAACTTCCCCTGAGGAAGCTCAAAGTTGTTCTCCTCATCAAGCCAGACTCAGAGGAACCAAAATGAAGCTTTTAGTTTTGGTATAGAATTCCAAAACCTCAAGTATCGCGAGATGTGTATTTTGTAGATGTGCAACAAAACTTTCTGATGTAGTAGATAGGAGATAGCAGATAGCAGATAAAGATAGTTAGTGAGGTATGAGATATGTGAGATTAGACGACAGCGGCAGCGATTACATCGATACCCATCTTCGTACTTCTCAAGAACTCCAAAGTTGATCTCCTCGTGAATGGGAATATAGAAAGAAAAAATGAAGCTTTTATTTTGAGTGGTAAGAGATGAATTTTGAGGGTATTCCGAGATCTGTGAATTTGAGATATGCAACAAAAGTTTTCTGTGCCGGATATATCGCCTATGAGTGAATGAAGATAAGAATGCGGTAAAGGTATGAAGTGTGTTTTGAGTGAATTTGGAGTGAAGTAAAAAGATTCGACAGTGCTTGGTCGAGCCGAGGGATTATGTGAGTTGTATGGAAGCAGGCGCTTGCATAAGAGAAACTTTTATATAAGTTTTGTATCTGTAACTCCTGGGAACCACAATCGTTAAGATGGAATGGTGAAATAAAAACATGAAAATGAGAACCTGCTGGGTTGATCTCATGGCTTCATTGAGGTGATGGTACAAATGCTTTTTTGATTTGTACATTGATACAAACCACGATGCGTAAACAGTATCTTCTGGGCTACAGCGGACCCATGCAACGATAGTTCCATCCATTTGGGGCTTACCATACTTGATTTTCATCTCATAACCCCTCCTCTATTAAGAGGTAACCTTCTCTTCACAGGCGAACTACAAGTCTTCAACACATATTGCTATAGTAGCCTCACTGGTCTGTGATGCTCATTCGGAGGACAGCCAAATCCAACCACAAAACCTTCGCCCCATTACTTCCCTATGATCGAATGATTTTCCGATTCTTTTGATTTCCTGCAAGGAGCCCAAATCTTTGCAAATTTCCATCGACTCGCGGGTCATGTCGACAAAGATTTTGCATCATCATCCACAATCACAATCACCCTGAATTTACCTTCCAGTATCACGACCTTACAGAAAGGGTAGAAGAGATAATAGAGGTTCCTGTATTGCCTCAATGTCGTGTATGCGTAAGCTAGATATGTGAGATCGATACTTTTCAGTTGATAAATTACCAGAATGACTAGGAGAACCTCGCATATGATTCCCCATTTGCCAGGTCAAATACAAACTTCGGGATCGGAAAAAACCTGCGAGCCATTGTCCTCTGTAGGGATTCTTATAATTAATTCTTCATTGGCCACCGATGATGCCAATGTTGAGTAAGTGGATAGTGGTCATGACTTCGTGGCACATGTGGTCTGTTGTCGATACGTTCAAATTGAGCAAACAATTCACAGGTAATCGGTTTAAAATCCAGCTCTCAAGGCGGAAAAGAGGTAGGCTTCACTGCGTATGAAACTGATGTGTAGATATGTGTAGCAAAGCAGACATTTTGGTGGTAGTCTGTGTTATGTACTATACAGTTAATGATACCGGTATCCCATCAACTTCAAGGAATGAGAAGTCTTTTTCGAAAGCAAATCGGGTAGATGTGAGGGTTGTTATCGACAAACAATGTAGTGGAGGAATGCTGAAAGTATAATAACAATTCTGCAATGCTGGCAGTTACGTCAATGAAGCTGTCTCCTCCAAGTTTGAGCGCCTTGTAACTTCTATCGGTAGAATGCAAATTTGGTTCATGACGTGCATAATCCATCGAGCTAGTTGCCTCTAAGACATTGTTCCAGATGTTGATGCATATCATCATCTCCTGTCGATCGAATGACGATTTCTCTTCTTTCCATGTCTCTATGACTTGCATATAGTCTGACATTTCGGATGCGGGAAATGAACCGTGTATCTTTAACAGACTGCGGATAATTTGATGTCTATTCAATGAGGCTTTATGGTTACAACTCCATCCTCAAAGGATTTTGCGGTACTTGCTATCGCTCAAGCTTGACAGGCGAGGCGGAAGTTCTTAACACAAGAGTCAGGTAGCAAACAAACAACATGAGCCAATAATTTGATCGGCAGAAAATGGGTACGTCCGAGAGTGAACCTAACCCTTCATCTCGAGATGAGGAACCTGGATTAAGAAGAGTGACGAGTAGTTGATTGACATAAATGGGTAGCCCAATTGCCAACTAGTAAGCCAGGTCCTTCCTGATGAAAGGAGAATACTTTCAATGAAACCCTTATCTCAGGCAAAGAATAGAATGTGGAATGGGAGGTTTTGTTTTTTATTTGCTTCATCACGTGAAGCCTTAACCGGTTACGCGCCAGTGGCATATCACGCTGTATTATATAAGCATACATCACTAAGAAAGATTTCAATCTGCTTCATTCTTCATCTCTACACATGGCCACAGAGTTCGACAAAACTTTGACACACAATTTGATTTGGGCTTTTTGATTTTCGAGAACTTGTATGCACTGCACTGCACTATGCAATGTTCAGAATTTCATGTCCTCTCCTTAATCGTCGGTTTACGTGCCATTATGGTCGCGTTTTCCCAGTTCTCATCATCCAATTGACTTTCACAAACACAGTATTTGCCAGCAGTACCTGCGCATCACTTTCGATTTTCGAATTCAGGCTGAATATTAGATTTCGTACCTGGTGTGGTGTATAAGTGACCACTTCACTGGGCTATACTTTCAACAACGGTTGGCTGCGCGGAAATGACTTGATCTCCGTCTATGCTTGCTACCCCCCAATTACAAAGCCAATCTGCTCATTTGTATTTCAAAGTACGTAAGTATGCTTACTTTCAGTCGACAACAACATGAATCAATACTAAATCTGTGGATTTCATCTTTTCTCCATCGAAGTGTCGTTGGATGAGGTTGACGATATACGACAAGAATGATCTTGATCGGTTATTTCGCACATGCTTCGGTCAAGCGACCATAATGTATCTTTTCTCCGAGTACATACATACACAAGTAACCTCACGCGGAGATTGTCATTCCTTTTAACGCGACTCAACCCCGGCCATTGTCCCACACCCCGCAAGTTGCGGACGGTGAATCCAAGGCTCGGTAGATCTTCCGAATCCCGAACTCGAGCCTTGGTAATTTTTAACACAATACCTCTCATACTAAGATGACCCGGCGCAGAAAAGCACTTGATAGGAATCCCAGCAATATTGTAGATCATTCACAAAGCATATAATGGATTTACTGAATCATTAAGTTGATTTGTTCCACATCACTTTCGGCACATTTGAGTTTCTCAAGCAAACTTTTTCAACTCATGAAAACCACGTTCTAATGATCCCGAGATCTCGTTAGACAAAGGGTGATTACAGTTACACTTCATGCCAGTGTTATTGGAAGCCTTATGTTTGTTTGAGTTCACTTAGTAATTTTGGTTATTGGTTCAATTGTCTGACCTTGGAAATTGAGATGAATAATAAATCTGCAAAGCTATTAATTGTTTCGGATGCTGTTCGGCCTAAGATGTTACGCTATTCGCGAACTACTAATCCTTGCTACAGTAGAACTTGGCTATACCGGACTGGGATATACCGGAAACTTGGATATACCGGACTTTTTCCTTTGTTTTTCCGAAATTTATATGTGAATACCGGAATTTTGATAAAACCCGGAATACCGGACTAAATTGATCTGATTCCGGTATAAAAAAGTTAAGTTTAGTGGTAAAATTGATATATAATTCTTCGGAAAAGTCTGAAATCTAATATCACATGATTAATTTTGAAATATATAAGAATATATAATAAATTATACTAAAAAATTGGTTACGGTGAGGCTAAATTAACCATGTGACTACCTGGTTATACCGGAATACTGGTTATATCGGATTTGATTGGTCAAATTTTTTAATCCGGTATAACCAGGTTCTACTGTATAGGCGTTTCGCTAACTAATATTATAGCGTAAGAAATGATATATAAATTAATAATGGAAAGCTATACCATTAAGCCACCATACCCCTACTAAACATAAAAGCTGATTTATTTAGAGCTCAAATACTACATCGATACTAGCTCACTTCTTTACTCTCCTCCAAACTTAAAAGCCCCTGTAATTAATTTACAGATTTGATTATTCAGAACCTTCTATTTTAATTACTTCTTATTTTCAAACTAAAACTACCTATTCTATCCAATTAGAGATTTTCAATTAGATTTATTCTAACTACCCTAAACGAATTTTTACAAGCTACTATCCCTTCTAGCTTTCTATTAATTAGTTAAAGAATTTTGGGAAATCGAACTAATAACAATTCAGAGTAGGCTTTAATTTGATTGATATTTTCTTTTTTGAAATACTATCGATTTTAACAAATGTAAGGGCTTTATTGATTCAATTTAGGATTTTTGATTGTATTATAGATTTGTAGTGTATTCCATTCAATAATATCGGCTGATTTCCTAAGTCTTATAATATCTTATAGATTCTATAAAAACCTACTTATTATACTTAACGAAATCTCGAAAAGCAAAAGCTAAAGAATTGATTCATTGATTGAAAAGCAAATTGAAAATTGCTAAATTGAAAAATACTAATACGAAAACCAAGTCCTCCCTATATAGGTTACCAGAAATAGTATATAAATTAATAATGGAAAGCTATACCATTAAGCCACCATACCCCTACTAAACATAAAAGCTGATTTATTTAGAGCTCAAATACCACATCGGTACTAGCTCACTTCTCTGCGTACCACAGGGTCAAGGACCATACTTCTCGCCCGTATTGCGCTGGGATGCGATCAGATTTCACTAGGGACACGTGGCGCAATATGATCATGTATATCAAAATGATTTGCATGAAATGCCATTTCGGTTAAAATCTATTTCCTTGTGATGGTAAGCTAAGGCAAAACTTTCACGTACTATGAACTTCGGGCCTTTTGACGCTACTCATTCACTTACCCCTTATAACATGAGCCAAGTATCAAGCGAAATGAATCTACTCAAATTATACATGAGCGCATGCTCTTTGTTGGCATCATGAGTACGTATCTATAGGTTCATACCATATTGTCCCATCTTTAAACTAGACTGGACACCCCTCCGTTGAGAGCATCATTCGGACAACCTTTACCCCTTGTTGAAGCATATCATTCACATAGTCTGTAATCACATTGCAAATTATCACTACTACCTCATTACTACCCCTCCTTTGAGATCCCACTAGCTTATTATTGGGTTCTACAAAAGAGCTATCAAAGTCCCCTCCTCCCCGTCTTTTCTACAACTATTTCTCAACAACTTCTTTCCTTCTTTTTTGATCATAAACTTAATTCTTCTTCCACTATCTCTTTTCGCATTGCAAGATCTTCAACACGTAATTAGTTATTTAATTGTTCTTTGATGACTACCATCATGAAAGTTTCTCTTTTAGCAGGAGTGCTAGGCACTGTTGTTAACTTCGTCTCTGGTTCTACATTTAGTCCAGTTAGACCTCCTGCGATTCCCTTGGCTGGTATCTATCATAACCTCTCATTTCGAGAATATCCCTAATGTCAAATAGTTAAATCACCATACATGAATACATGGTTGGAGGCTGGAAGTACTGGCGCTAGTGGAGGTATTCTTCCGGGGTATTGGCCGTAGGTTTCTTCCCTCCATGAAGTATCAGAACCTAGAACTAACATTTGTGTAGTCGATTCTGGGCGTGGGTGAAAATCCTTGGCAAAACTAAATGACGTACGTTTTAACGAGGTGAATAGCGGACCTCAACCTGATGGTTCGGTTGCTGGAGGAGCTGGCTCCGTAACAGCTTGGGCTGGTCTAATCAAAGTGTAAGTGCTCTTGGCCTGTTGTGATAATTCATGAAGGGTTTCTCCCCGATCATTCTTTACTGAATCTTATCTAGGGACGGCACTGCTTACACCTGGATGGGTGCTGCAGGCGTCAATGGCGTTGTTCCACCAAGTGTTACTCAAGATCACATGGAGTATACTTCCACCAGATCCACATTCTTGATGACTGTAGCTGGAAAGGTATCAATGAATGTTACATTCCTCTCTCCGCTCACGCCAGATGATATTCGACGACAATCGGTTATCGGTACATATCTTTATGTATCTGTAAAATCATTAGATGGTGCTACTCACGCTGTTCAGTTGTATTGCGACACATCTGCAGGTAAGATTGTTTCGTCTAGGATGAAGGGGCCTTGCTCATGCGAAATACAGAATGGACTTCCATCCATAGAACTGATACGGTACAATGGAAGTGAGTTGTTTGAATCTCCAACCTGCCTTGAGAATAAGCTTGCTGACTTCTAAATAGTTACACCGTTAATGATGGCATTGGTTCCCACCGAAGCTGGAGACAAAATCAAAGCGAATTCAATGCGGATTATGCAGATGATCAAGCTCACTGGGGTTACTGGCTGTGGTCTACCAAAGCCGTTAGTGGCATGTCATATCAATCAGGACAAGATACTACTGTTCGTGGTAATTTTTTGAAGAACGGCTCTCTCCCAAACACTCAGGACACCGTCTACAGAGCTATCGAAGATGCTTGGCCAGTCTTTGGCTTTGCCAAGAATCTCGGAAATGTTGGAAGTACTCCAGTTGATACACTTTACACCATCGTCCATGCTCAACAGAACGCAATCACCTTCCTCGGTAATGGTGGACTAAGATCTGTTCCTTCTTTATGGGCTAGCTATTGGAAGTCGGATATCTCTTTGGTATTTACCTTCTCTTCTTGTCTTATACCATACTAATTGCTTTAGGTCACCGATTTTTACAACGATTGGGTCATGAAATGGGGTGTCTGGGATCATAAAATTGCTGTCGACTCTCTTGCAGCAGGTGGTCAAGATTACTTGACTATTACTTCGCTCTCAGCTCGTCAAGCTTTTGGAGCTGTTCAACTCTGCGGAACTCCGGATAAGCCATACTACTTTCTCAAAGAAATTAGTTCCGATGGTAATACTCAAACTGTTGATGTCATGTTTCCCGCCATGCCTATCTTTCTCTACACGAACCCTGTTTTGCTAAAGTACTTGCTTGATCCTCTTTATGAAAATCAAGAAGCCGGCCACTTCCCTCAAGAATATTCACTTCATGATCTAGGTGCTAACTATCCCCGTGCGGTTGGACATCCAACTGGTGATGGGGGTAAGTTTCTTCCTTGCTATATAATCATTACCTGCTGACGATAAGTAGAACCGATGCCTCTTGAAGAATGTGGAAACATGATCATCATGACTCTCGCCTACTCTCAGCATGCTTCGGACACGGCATATCTGACTCAACATTACCCACTACTCAAACAATGGACTACGTTCCTAGTGGCCGAAGCCTTAATTCCAGCAGATCAACTATCAACCGATGATTTCCAAGGCACTCTCGCGAATCAAACCAACCTTGCTCTCAAAGGTATCATCGCCATTGAAGCAATGTCAGTGATTGCAAATCTCACTGGCAATTCCGCCGATGCATTGAATTACACAAATATTGCACACAGTTATCTTACGCAATGGGAGAAATTCGCTGTTGTCCCAGCAACTGCATCTATTCCAGCACATACCAAATTGGCCTATCAAGATAACACTGGTCATGGTCTTCTGTATAACCTGTACGCAGATACACTCTTGAAGCTCAATTTCGTTCCAAAACGAATCTACGATATGCAAAGCGAATACTACCCAACAATTGCTAATGTATATGGTGTTCAACTCGACTCCCGAAATGTTGGCACTAAATGTAAGTTTTATGCTCATCTCCTCGTTTTGCACTGCAGCTACTGACGATATTTGCGAACAGCCGACTGGGAAATGTGGGCAGCAGCTATCGCATCCCCGTCCACAAAATCAATGTTTATCTCCAAGCTCGCAACATGGATTGGCGTTACCCCAACTGACCGCGCCTTCACCGATCTTTACAATACTCAAACTTCAGAGTAAGTTGTCACATTCATACTCACAACTTCTGTCATGCACAGTGTACTAACACAATCACAGCTGGTGGTCAGGCCCCTTCATCGCTCGTCCAGTTGTTGGCGGTCATTTTGCTCTTCTTGCAATTGATGGCTCACCAGCAACAATACCTAAGAGAGAGTGAATGCGAAGCCAAATGCAGTCTCACATGTGATGCCAAATGTGACACAGAAGATGGAAGCGTGGCAGTCAAATTCAAGGCATAGATAACAAGGTACCTGTTACGATACATGGAGTACGGCGGTAGGAGATGAATCATGGGGTTTTGATGACATTTTCTTATGGCACTTTGGTGGATATTTTGGCATTTTCAACATTTTATTGATTCGATTCAATTTATTTCCTCCTTGCTGGCGGGAATGAATTGATTGAATGCAGGAGAACACTTCATATGTACATATTTTATTAGCATTACCATACAGCTTTCAAACACAACATTGCAGCCAGTTGAGGGAATACGGAGTACAAGCAGACAAATTTTTCTTCTTACATATCACGTCTATTCGTTCATGCCAATTTCCATTCCGAGTCAAATCTAATCATATTAACTAAATTTCATTTACCAGTTCGATTCCATTACATAAATACTCGGATCAAAAACAATGATTCATGCAATACAATCACTTGATAATCCAAGTGAGTCAAACTACAATATCAGATGATGGTACGACATCCAAATGATACACATCGGCACATGACTTTATTCTCCTCGCGCAAGGGGTGAGAAATTGTGTGATATTGGTTGGGGGATTTATGTAATTGTTCGGATGCGGTTTATAGGATGCGGTTTCGTGGTTTCTTATGTTTCTTTTTGCAGAAATGTGTGGCTGTTTATTTCTTATCTGTGACTTAATAGTTGTAACCTTGAACAAAATCAAACTTATAACCTTATATGAAACCTTCTTTTTCTCGAAACAAATTTTCTGAAACCTTAGTTATAGTTTTCGATAGACCAAAATCTAATAGGAAGATGTATATCTCATCTACTCGATCTACAATCTACAACCACGAGCCTGAGGTAGACTAAGTTATAGGATGCAGATGAATACACCATTTAATTTGGTATTAATAATCAAACACCATCTATCAAGACTTCAAGATCCGACACTCATCCTTCAAAACCTTCAATCTAATCCATCATCATTTCATTAATCCAAGGCTCCTCCGCCAATTGCCTAGCAGTTTTCCTATCCTCCGGTCTCCATTGAAGCATCCCGCGCATCATATTCAAAAACATCTCTTTATTCTTACCCTGAAGACGTACTTCTGTCTTTTCCAATTGCATATCCTTCGCAATAGGCATGTCTGCTATCCATTTACCTCCTTTATCGAAAAACTCAGAAGTCCGCAATCCTCGTTCGAGAAAGTCCAAGGGAGGCGGGCCCAACATCCCGATAACCTCTGCAAGATGGGCCCGGGTAGAGTAGCCATTACCATCGGATTCCTGACCGTGGAACATATGTTTGCCCTCGAATAAATCCCAAATCATTGCGCCTACATTCCATATATCGACGGGGTAGCTCCAAGCTGCTTTTATCATCACTTCAGGTGCCTGTTGAGATATTAGTACGCGTTTTCAGCACCGAAAATACTACTGGGTTGGTAGTATCAGTTATCAATAAGTTTCAAGAGCTGGAAACTTTTGAAAAACTTGCGGGAGCTAATCTGTTGGTATGCAAGTAAGTGGGATTTGTACTAACCGTATAAATCGGAGGACCTGCATCATGATTTCTTTTCAAATCACCTCGGACGGCTGAGCCGAAGTCACTCAAAACAGAATCGCCGAAGATTCTTGGGACATCGAACCTCCGTGAAGTATATACAGTCATATCGTTGACTAGTTTGCGAGGCGAGGGGTACTTTATCTCTGATTCGGTAAAAGCATCAAGGATAGATTTGTCCTCGATTTCAGATAGAATATTATCCGCCTTAATGTCTATATATAATTTGCTTAATATCTTTCACTCTTATCAACCAGATATAAAGAGGAAATTGGGTTCCCGTACCAGTATGAACAAGTTGACATTCAGTATGCAAGTAATCCAAAGCCACAAAGAGCTGTTTCAGCGCGCCCTTTAGAATCTTCTCAGTAAAACAGTTGTTTGGAAGACGATATCTCAGACCATTAAAGCTCTCCCACATGGGCTTTTGAACAAGACAGGTATGATCACCGCCTGTACGTGGTATCGTGAACATCTCAAGAGCTGTCCTGATATGTGAATATCCGGGATGGGAATTATTGCCATTATTTAAACATTTGTAAATCTCGAATTCTTCCCGTGGGTCTCCATCACGGGTGTAAATCTTCAGAGAAACGTGTTCGCGAGCTCTAGATCCTTAGTATACGATTATATACATGTATTGGGAAAGACGTACTGGAGATTGCGAGCTAACCAGACTGTGGACGTCGCGCCATATCCGAGCTTTCCAACGACTTGGTATTTAGACATAAAGATATCCCCAATATTTACAAGAGAATATAGCCCCTTTTTAAACCCCTCAAGTTGTTCTTCGTCAACTAGTTGAGCGTCGCTGATCCATTCAATCCCCGTCGTAGGAAAGCGCAATGGCGGGGATGGTGATCTTCTGATAGCTGCTCTTGCCCATTTCAAAATCGACACCATTGTTGTGATATGCTTATTCTTATCTTGCAATTGAGAGTTGCAGCCTGAAAAGGTGTTTAAAAGTATTTGACTGACACGATAGAGATGGGAATGCAGGTGCATGATTTAAATTATTGGCCAATGAAACTTCTCCCTTTTCTTTCTATACCGCCTAAGAAATATTTACATAAATCTGGATTGATTTTGGGTACAGATGCAAGCTGGGCTGTATAGTAATCGTGATTAATAGAGAAAATAGAGATATTACCGAGTTTATTTACTGATCCTCTCTCGTAGAGTAATTGAGTCTGCCTTTGTGAATTCTTGATTACAGTAACCTAATATTTTAATAAAGCCAAATAATTCTATATATTCTAGGTCTAAGGGTCTCCCACCTAAACCTCTCCCATACTATACCCTTTTTGTTACAAATTGCCTTATTTGGATCTGTATATAAAGAAAAACCAAAGATCAAGAGTATAGTCTATATCTATATCTATATCTATATCTAAATCTAAGTCTATAATCGTTTCCCCCCCTTTATACCCCCCCCTATCCTCTTATTCTAAAATCGAATTCTATTGAAATTATATTATACATTCTACAGGAAAGTAGTTATCCTTTCCCCCTCCCCCCTTCCATTTATAGCTTTCCTATCTATATATTCATTATATTCATTATATTCATTATATTCATTATATTCAATTGTTACGGGAGCTGCCTCTAGGGTCACGTGGAAGTGTCTAGAGATCTCT
>JBBMOJ010000268.1:0-56837 GCA_038090695.1 Sclerotinia spermophila | reverse complement strand
GAGAGATCTCTAGACACTTCCACGTGACCCTAGAGGCAGCTCCCGTAACAAGTAGAACACTATTATATAGTCATCAAGCGTATATATAAAATTATTAAGAACGAATTAAAGAGTTCAATAATAAAAGAAATGATATTGTAAATAGCAATAACAGCTATAAATAATATTACTAGACCAAATAGTTTAATACTAACTCTATTTGTTTTTAATATACTTTCTAGAATAAATAAACTTGATCTATTAGTATTAATTATATTATAGTATCAAAATACAATCAAGAAAGCAATAAACAAGATTACAAAACTACAGACTGAAAAACAGATTACTAATACATTAAGACAAAGAAATGGATTATCTATAATAGCTATTTATAATCTTCCTTTAAACTTTAAAATTTTAATATAGAGAAAAGGTAATATACAAATAAGAAAATAGATCAAACCTCACTTTTTATTTAGTATTAGAGATAAGATATACTCCATTCAACTCGAGAATAGTATAACAATAGAATTCCAATCTATATAAATAAAACTATATCTAGAGGAAATACAAGAGTAATTATTACAATAAGAATTATAGAATAAAGAACTATAATAATAAAAACAGAAACCCTAAATATTAGAACAACCAAACAATAGTATATTATAAGTTATTCTACTACTAATATAAAGATTACATAATATTACAAATATAGTAAAATTACCAAATAATAATACTAATATTAATATTATAAAAGATTTCATTGATATCAAAAGTATTATACTTCCAAATTTAATAATTTATTTTTTGGATAAGATAGATAATGAAAACAAAGAAGATAAAGATTATAGCGAATTATATATCATAAAATTAGTAATCTATAAAGAATTGAAAAGAAAAGAAATCAATAGATTTATAGAAAATAGTGTTTTCGAAATCGTCCGTATCAATAGTATACTATTAAACACTAGAATCTTCAATTCACAATTTGTTGATGAAATAAAGAATGAAAATATAAACAAAGTATTCCCTAAATCTCAATTAGTTATATAAGTATAAAAAGATCAAGGTAAAGACACTATATTAATATAATTATCTATAATTCAATATATTAGTCAATATATTATATTAATAATAATAGTAATTCTAAATAATAGCCATAAGGATATCAATATATATATTCAGGATATTATATAGGTGTATTCAATCAACAATTAATCTGGTTAGAAAGTTCTTCACCCACTTATCAATCGAAATGGATATATTAGAAGGTTCTATTTTAAAGGTTGTACGATCTCTTTATAGTATTCCCGAAACAGGTAATTATTAGTTTAATATATACTATAAATACTATATCAATATATTAGGTATAGTATAGTCAATCTATAATCTATATCTATTGTATATAATAAAAGATAATCTAAGTTTTGTAGTTATTGGATTTTAGATAGACAATATACTAATAATAACAAATATAGTATTTATAGAACAAGAGTAATTCGAATTTAATAAAGCTAAATTACTTATTAAAGATTGCGAAATATTTATTATTATAAAATCTCTTAAGTTTAATAACAGTTTGATTATTCAAAATGATAACAATTCGATATATCTTAACTAAAAAAAGCAATACAAGAATCTACAACTTGTTAAATCAGAATCCGTAGATATATATGGAATACAAGGAAAAGTCAGAAAAGCAATAATAGTAAAGAATTAATATATTGCTTAATGTGTATAAGATGTATATATAGTAATAATGTGTTAATTGGAAGCAATTTTTGATTTGTTATATATAGTACAAACTATAAACCCGAAGGAGAATAATACAAAATTATTCAATAAATGTATCCAATAGCAAATCGACAATTCTGAAAGAGGTCTGAAATTCATTCTATTAGATATTGATTCTCTCAAATTGATAGTATTTACAAATACATTCTTTACTAATAATTAAGATTTGTTTTTCCAAATTAAATATATTATAATACTAATAGACAAAAACAATAGAGTGAATATTATATATTGGTTATCTATTAAATACAAACGAATTATAAAAAATGTATTAGTATTAGAACTCTATAAAATAGTCCTAGGGTTTGATATCAGTATAGTAATAAAAGGTACAATCGACAATATCTTTATATAATATAAGATTCTATTAATTATATATATCGATTCAAAATCACTCTATAATTGTTTTATAAAGCTCGATACTATTAATGAAAAGAGATTAATGATTAATATTATAGCTATCTGATAAATATATAAGAATAAAAAGATTATGGAGATCAAATAGATTAATAGAAAATCTAATCCTACTAATACAATAACTAAATCAAAACCTTACTAAGCATTTAAGGATCTGATTGATAATAATAATATTAAAATTAAGGTTATAGAATAGATTGAAAGAAATTAGAGTATTGGTAAGAAGGGAAGGGGAAAAGGAGAAATAAAAAGGTTGGATATAAGAAAGGATAATTAAGAGGTATAAGTTCAACGATCTTAGAAAGTTACTAATATTGGAATATAGATTATATAATTATACTAGTATCTTAGCACAGCCCTAACAACTATGTTAAATAGATTCGTAGTTTCTTAGTTTAGATCCTTAAGTAATAGAATAATATACAATTAAAGCATAGTACTATATTGACTTCACCATTCCCCAATAGTGATACCAACAATATCTATTGACTTTAAGCTTCAAGCTTTATAGCTTTCTATAAGCAGGATAGTATTTGAATTATAAGGGTAACTTAAAAAGAATTAGATTAAATTGAAAAAGCCCAATATAAATCAAACTAGATATCCAAATATAACTTTAATTTTGATGAATAAAATTATAAATATATTCTTTAAGGAAAAAGCATTATTACCAAAGCCCTAATAATAATATTAATATATTTATATAACTTTATTTAAAATTGTTATTGATAGAATTATTTAAATAAGATTATGGAAACTAATATAATAAAGTTTCTTATTAGAAAATCGAATCTTAATAATAATGAAATACAAAACAAACTATTCTTCTAATTGTAGGATAAGCTATTAGTCTTTTTACCTCGAAATATTGAAGTCTTACTTTTACAAAAAGCCTAGGATTATAAAATCGAATTTATATTAGATAAAGAACTACTATATTTCAAGAATAAACTACTTTTGCTTTTAGAACTTGAAATGATTAGAAAATGGATAAACAAAAACCTATCCAAAAGATTCATTTAAGAATCGCATTCCTATAGTACTATACTACTACTTTTAATAACAAAATCAAATAGAGGAGTTTGCATCTACTAGAACTATTATAGTTTAAATAATATTACTATTAAAAACTATTATCCTTTACCTATTATAAGGAAAACACTTAATACTTTATATAATATAAAGGTATATTCTAAATTAAATATTATTATTATATTTAACAAATTCTATATTGTAGAGGGGAATGAATAGAAAACAGTATTTATTATATGTTTCGATTTATTCGAATTACTAGTAATACCTTTTGGACTATATAATATATTAATATCTTTTCAGTACTATATCAATTATATTCTATTCAATAAGCTCAATAAATATTATATAGTATATCTTAATAATATCCTTATTTATTCTAATAACTTGTTTGAATATAAAGAATATATTTATATTATTGTTCAAAAACTAATAAATATAGGTCTACAAATTGATATTAATAAATGCGAATTTGAAACGACCTTTATATAGTATCTTAGTTTAATTATAATTACAAACAATATTAAAATAGATCCCAATAAAATCGAAGCTATTATATTATAGGAATAACCTATTTCAATTAAAGATCTATAATGCTTTTTGGGATTCGCTAATTTCTATTGACGATTTATTAAAGATTTCTTTAAGATCTATTGTATTTTGAATAATCTATTATAAAAAGACAATTTTTGATTATAAAACGAAGAATATAATATTACTTTTAAGATTTTAAAAACCGCTTTTATTATTATATTAGTATTAATCTATTTCGATTATAGAAAATATATTATCCTGGAAACCGATATTTCGGATTGGGTTTCTGGAGGGGTATTCTCTTAGTATAATAAAGATAATATCTTATAGTCAATAGTGTATTTTTCCTTCAAACATTTTATAGCTGAATACAATTATAAAATATATAATAAAGAGCTCCTTGTTATAATCAAATTAATAGAAGAATAGTGCCCTGAATTTTAGGGCTTCTAATAAGAGTTCGAAATCCTTATAGATTATAAAAATTTAGAATATTTTATAATAACGAAAATATTGAATCAAAGACAAATTTGCTAGTCCGAATTCCTATTCTAATATAACTTTCGTATTGTATATTAACCTGAAACAAAAGCGATATACCTAGATATATTGAATTGTAAAAAGGAGAATAGACTAGACTTTTTAAATCTAAACAACAAATATTTAAAAAACAGAGAAAGAATAATATTATTAGCTATTAGATTTGATATCGATTTATATAATAAATTAAAAAAGGATATTATATTAATATCTACTGATCTAATAATTCCTATAGAAAACAAATCTATAAATCAATTAATTAATAATATCTATATAAGATCTAAAATAGTATAACAACTTATAGCTGCAATTCAAGATCTATAAATACAAAAGTAGTTAAAAGATTTCCAAAGTATTATAAAAGTAGTAATATAAGATTGTTATATAATTGATAACAAATTATATTTTTGTAAAAAGCTTTGGGTATTTTTAGATAATGAATTGAAAGTATAAATTATTTATAAAAAAATTTTTTTGGTTTAATTGGATATCCTAATTATATAAAAACTATAGATTTTATTTCTAAATCTTATTAATAGTTAAATATATATTAAGAGATTAAGGTTTATATATAAGTATACAAATTATATATTTATACAAAATCCTTTAAATCAGTCTTGTTAGGTTTTCTAAATCCCTTTCTAGTTTTATTTCGAGTATAGTTAGATATATCCATTGATTATATTACCCCCCTCCTAAAAAGTAAACATTTCGAATCTATATATAAATATATTTTAATTATAGTTTGTAGATTAATAAAAATACACCATTTTATTAGTATAAGAACTTTAATTATAGAAAAGTTAATCAACATTTTTATAAGCTGGATTTATACTTTATATAGCTTACCTAATAATATTATTTCGGATTATGGAATATAATTCATATTAGGATTTTGATTTCAATTATCTAAAAGATTAGTAATTACTTTTAGGTACTTTTTAGTCTTTCATTTATAAACTAATAGACAAATTGAATATATTAACTTTGTTCTTGAATAATATCTTTATACTTTTATTAATTTCTATTAAAATAATTAAATGGAATAGTTATTATTAATAGAATTCATATTCAATAATATAGTTTCAGAAATAATAGGATACTTACTATTCTTCACCAATTATAACTTCAACCTATATATCAATATTAAGCCTAACAAACTATATCCATTAGAATTTATATTAATACAAAAACGTGAATTTTTCAAAGGAAATAAAATCGTAAATAGAATGGAATAGATTATAGAGTAATTTTAAGCTTTCATTAAATAGACTGTTTTTATATATAAGGAGTATATAAACTATTATAGATTAGATTTTCTATATTATAGTATAGAGCAAAAGGTATTTATTAATATAAAGTATATAAAGATATTATAAAAAGTAAAAAAACTAAATAACAGATAGATCAACCTTTATAAGATTATAAAGATATACCCTCACTTATATCTTATTCAACTATCAGAAAATATATAGATATTCCTAATATTCTATTACTTGCTTTTTATTTCTGTAAATAAAAGTATATGTTTTCCAAATCAGGCTGATATTAATAATTTAGAATTCCTGATTATACAAAATAGAATCCTTAAAAGAAAGAATGGAAAGAACGAATCAATATAAAAATGAATATTTGAAGGAATACTAAATAATTATAACAAAGACAAGTACTATTATTTAATAAAATGGAAATACTATATCCCAATCTAATAACTGGCCTCTAATCTAAAAGGCAATAAAAAGATTATAATTAAATATTATTATTTATACCCTGAAAACCCTAGCCTTTTAAAATAGATATTAAACAACTCAAAAGTTGATTTGAGATTGAAATCTATAATATACAAAGTATTAGAATCAAGATATTCGACAAAACAAAAGAAAATACAATTTAAATAGAAAAAATATATTAGTTATATAACTTGCTTAGAATAAATAAGTTTTGAAAAGGGAGATACTATTATAGATTTATATTAGTTTTATATTAGTGTGAGGCTTAGTTATTATTAATTATATGATCGATATGGTTTTAAAATCTTTCTTTTCCTTTCTTATAGAATATCATATATTATATTTAGGTGTATATTATTACACACTCTTGCCCCGTGATAGTTTGTTTAGGAGATATAAAAGGACCTAGATTTCCTATAAAAGGTTTTACTAGTATATGTGATAGTACCCTTTCTATATTATAACTCTAGATTCTAACTACGTCTGAATACCCCTAGGGAGGTCCGCTATAGATGTTAAATAATATAAATAAATAAATGCACAATCGATGTTCACTCTCATGCTACAGTGGTTGTGTTGCATCCAGTTGAATACATCCATCACTACCATCCGATAACAGAAAGCAGTTTTAGTTTTAGTTTCATTCCATTGTTGTAGTCTCTCAGTTGTCGTACTAAACGAGTTGTTTCTCTGAATTTATAGACCTTACTAGTCGTCAAATGGGGCAGTAATTCATTATCAAATCCACCCTAAATTTTCATTAATTTGCTAGAGGAAAGACATATCCAGACCGGAACCCTGAGCTATTCAAAAACCATGTACTACCAATCAACCTACAGAATACGTCAACGCTGTGCAGTAAGTTCATGAAAATTCCACATTCCAGAATACATCGTATCGCTAAATTGAGCGACACCAATCGGGCGCTTTTGTGCCCACATGCTTATCGTTAACCTTCCATGTGTTCCCCAGTATTAAATGTGCCTTAATATCGCTACCCTTTAAAGTTGTAACCTCCGCAGCAACTACGCCATCACAATTCAGAAATGGCATCCCTAGACCACCACTATCAGCCCATCCCTCAAATGGGCGAACAGCCGGCTCACTTAGAGGCACAGGAGCTCTGCCTATAGCTGCGCCTATGGCGTCTCCAATTGATAACTTGCGCATTGAGTTCAAAGCAATTACATTCTCTTCTATAGCGGCCTTTCCAAGTTTATGTATTGCGACCTCGAGTTTCTTGAGAACATCCTCTCGGCTATTAGATTGGTTGTGAACGACGAGGTATGTAAATGTGACGGTCTCCTCATCGCCAATTGAACATTTATTGAAAGTTAAGCTGGGATACACGAAACCAACTGAGTGCTCACCAAGGGGAAGAGCGATAGATTTCACCCCTCCAGACACTGTAGCTATGGAAGCTGTAATGTAAAGAGTGTCTAAACGCGCAGAGCGAAGCTCATTGATCAAGATTTCGGTAATGTTGATATTGTAATTTGTTTCCTTTCCAGCAAACTCTCGGGTGCCAATAGAAGGATGCCACCATATTGAACCGCCAGAGAAGTCGTTGTAATGAGTATCGTATTTGCCCACAATCTCATCCGTGATGGGGGAGCCCAAGTACCCTTTCTCTCCGCCAAGAGCTAACCACCTTTTGTAAATATCTCCAGCTACTTTGACCGTACCATGCTAGAAAATATGGGATCAGTAATCGCTTGTCAAATAATAAATCTTCAGTAAGATACGGAACTTGGATCACGATGGTCAACAAGCAGGACACAAATATAATATGAAAGTCGAGATTCAAGTGCAAAGCCAAAGTACTAAACTTGCTTACTTCTGGAGTTGAGAAGATTACGCCACCGCCAGAGAACTTGTTGAAACGGCACACTTCATCCGGTGCAATTTCCTCATCTGATACAGGATAGCCCAAGTCCCCCAACTCGCCACCTGTAGCCATCCATTTCTTGTAGATATCTCCATAAATCCAGAATGCCCCGCGTGTTACAGTATAATAGATAGCTCCGCCGTGTGAAAACATATTGTATCGAGTCACTCCACCGGGCGTCAATGTTTCCTTCACATAGCAAAATCAGTACTTATTCCAGATCGAAAAGTTATAGAGAAGTGAAAAATTATACGTGACATTAGATGCTGTGGTCGGAACGCATTGAGCCAAGGTATCTTTAATACTCATGTCACAAACTGGATATCCCATTACCCCTTCAGCTCCATCCATAGTCATCCATTTCTTATAAATCTCATCTTTCACTACACAAGTGCCGATCTTAGAATTGCAATAAATCGCACCTGACGTAAAATCATTGAAACGGCAACCACGGTCCGAAGTCCATAACTCGTCTGAGACTGGACTTCCCAGCTTACTTCGATCTCCACCCATGGCAACATACTTCTTGAGAATCTCTCCGTGCACTTCATAAGCAATGGTAGCTTTTCCAAAGGTATCTGCTTTGGCAAAAATTGTAGCATTTGTATAGGGACGAGAATATCCATTCTCATTGATAACGAAGCCGCCTTTTGGTGGGCCAATCCATGGCAAAGAGGCGGCCTTTTTAGCTAAAAGGTCTACAGCAGCATCTTGGTTGTGCAAAAGTTGTTGGAACGTGGGAAATTCCGAATCATCACAGTCCGGATACTAAAGTACGTACCGTAAGCCTTGACATGACACACATATTGCATTGATATCTACTAACATGGACTGATATTCTGAACGAAGCAGAGCGATGTGACGACATAACTCATTTTTCGCCGGCCACAGAGCTTTCTGCTGGGAGTAACAGTTTGTTTATATAACAAAATGGATAACATTAAAAGGCATTGCGTCGATGGAAAATTTTCTTTCAGCGGAAGTTACCCAGCAATAAAGCAATCCACGTCTCAACATCAGCTATCTCATTGGTTTATCAGATCCATAAGCAATTCATCATTCAACCAAGTACTAGAGCTTATGAGCTCGCGGATGTGAGTGGTCAAAGGACGTTACCTACCTCCTTTGACGCAAAAATATTCGGAATATACCGAGCATCCTACTCCACGCGAAAGAGGAGCATTCCGAGCGAAATGCTGTTCTTTGAAATAACGGTAAAAATAGTGTAGAGGATTTAAATGTACCAGCTTATTCTGAGTGTTTTGGTAATTTTTGTCCGAGGTAATGAAACTGTGAAAGGCGTTAGCGCGCTTACTTAGCGCGTTGGAGGCGCACAGCTAGGTATTCATATGACTTCATACTTGATTGCACAGCCCATTCAACACAGCCGTGAGTCGAATGATGAACCAACATCTTCATACTTATACCCGTAATCACTATTTAATTCTGCAATTACAGCAACCTCCATAAAAAATTTGGATATGTGTTTTGGAAGCAAATTGAAGGGCGAAGCACCAACGGGATTTGACAACGAGAACCTCAATTCACGACCAGTCAACGCGATGCCTCAAAGTAAAGGTTCGATGAAAATGCCACAGAATGAATATTATTCTCCCCCAGCGGGACCCCCGCCTTCGAAACAACCTACACCTTACAATGATCAATATGCACCCCCGCCTGGTCCCCCACCTTCACACGAATATACCCCTCCTTCGGGCCCACCACCATCGCAAGCTCAAGCACAGTATCATGACTGGCAGACCGCAGTTCCTGACACATCTCTCCTGCCCCCTCCCCCATCTATGGGTTACCAACGAAGTGATGCAAACAACGCTACTGAAGAAGAAGCATTACAAGGGAAAGCATGGTGTGAACAGAACCCTTTGGTACCGCCTGTAGAGTTCCCACAAGCAGCTCTAGAAGCACTTGATGCTGGAAATATCGGTGTCATCAAACCAAGATCATACAATGGCGATCTTTCGCGTCTACGACAGGGTGTGTGGGCTGGAAAGACGAAATCAAATAGTAAGGATTCATGTATTATTTCTACGCTTTCGCTATACTCCGTATACGCGCATTCACCTTTACGAACGGAAATTGGCAAAACAATATACTATGAGGTCAAAATATCAAATAGATATCGTGGGGAAATTACTTTGGGGTTAGGATTTGTCGCACAACCATATCCGACCTTCAGGTTGCCTGGATGGCACCGAGGTGCATTAGGAGTTCATGGAGATGATGGTCATAAATATATCAATGACCTATGGGGTGGCAAGGACTTTACAGATAAATTCCAAGCTGGTCAGACACTTGGAATCGGAATGACTTTCACTCCACGGAATGACAGTAGTCCTCCTGCATATGATTCCGGACCAGCACAGACCACGGCTAAAACTCCCATCAATGTTGAGATTTTCTTCACTAGAAATGGCAAAAGGGATGGCGGATGGAACCTTCATGAAGAAGGTGATTCTGTAGAAGATCTCCCTGTAACAGGATTAGAAGGTATGCATGATTTATATGCTGCTGTAGGAACATTCGATAATGTCGAATTTGAAATCGTATTCAATGAAAGGGAATGGATGTATCATCCATGATGGTGATCAGGAAACTTTGGGGCTTATTTTGTAGGATATGACATACTAGCCCGGGAGGGTCAGATTGCATGGCATCACTCGAGGGATACCAACTCAAATCAATTCTTTCTAATTAATCTTATTCATTTCTATTCGATACGAGTATTCACATATGTATCCCAAACAGCATGGCAATTCCCTAAGTTTGGCGTCTTTCAATGGCTGTGAAATCTTCGGTCATCCTGGCTGGCTTACCAAGCTTGATACCTCTTCAATGTTCCCCTCTTCATTTTGATTTCCTTTTCCATCGAAATACAAGACCCTAAAGGTAGTATTTGAGAAAGAACCAAAAAAAGCTTATTCCCGCGGAAAAGTGGCTCGGAAGTGTATTCAGATTGGTCAAGATGATTTGTGTAGTGAACTTAGAAACTCGAGTAAGATTTCCGAGAGCAAGTTGTACAAAATAAGTTCAAAGATAGTTTATACAACATAGCTTCAATATCCAAAGTGATTTCTGTGTAAAGATTTATGAACAAACGCAACGTATTTAATTCTATACAAATCTCCATTTCGTCATAACCAACGACATCTAGGCATGACTTTTGTTTTCTCTGGGGTATTTGATAGTGCAGAATGGACTTCATTGTGAATTTTTCTACTGCAAATACCATCGCCGCATGAATTGTCATTGATGACAAGTGTTTTCTTACCATGTGGAAGCAATAATTCTGAATAAAACTCGAAAATGCGCAATCACTCGTGGCGTTTCTGACTAGAAGGGAGGTGACTGTTGGTTGACTGAGCTAGTGTTAAAGTTTCACTAGACCCACGAGTCGCTAAATTTGGAGGAAAATTCTTTGCATTTCTCCTATGGTTCCTCTGGCTCAAACATGACGTCTCTGCCAATCAAGTAATAAGATGATAATAGTGGCAATCTATTACCGGAAGATTGGCACTCATACGTTTCTATTTTTAAAAACCGCCGGAAAATAAGAATCTTTTCTAGTCAGTAGAAATCAAGCCAGATATACTAGACGGAAGAAGCTAACCAACTAGGGCACAATGGCACAGTGAACTGCGTAATTTATCTTTGAGGGTATACTATCAAAGCTGACAAGTTGCATATCACTTCATCAGCTTGAGGCTTAAGGTAATGATGATTGAGCTAAAGATCTAGGTTTTGACTCTTGGCGTGCTTTTAACGGTCTAAACTGTAGTTTAGATTTCACCCGCAAAATTTAAGAATGTGAATCTTGGGATGTGACTCAACATTCTGCGCTGAAATGTTGCTCTGAGCGGTGATTTTGATATGTCAAATTGATTCAATGGTTATTCAATTTCACGCAGAGACAAAAGTTGGATCGAGTGTATTGATTAAAGTCCTCTTTTTGCCGAGCTCCAACCGGAACATTCACATACGTGCCTTGAATATGAATCCTCATACCCCGCAAAGACTAGTGAGACGTACTATATATATCTAGTACCGAGATTGGAATTCTTGGCTCGCCCTCGATAGAAATTGGTTCATCCTAGCGTCTCTTTAGTACGGTTGTTTATCAATAGTAGCGTCATACTGCAAAATTCTTATAACATGAACTAATCATACCGGACCGTACGCTGGTCCAAATGAGAAGTTTTGGTCTTTATAAGCGTTCTCTTTCCCCAGCTCACAATACTTTTTCCTTCAGCTTAGCATTGCTTCCTCGAACACCTACAACTACAACATTTACAAAATTCATATATTCGAATCTAGTATCTTGTGATTGCACCGATCTTTTAGCTAAAGATCAACACTTGTCTTTAACTCTTTAAACTCTTACTACAATCTATAAGAAAAATGGGTGCCGGTCAACGTCGTCGACGTGCCCAGCTAATTGCTGAGGCAGCCTCCTCCTCTACCACTCCTACCGAGTCATCTATCTTTGACTGCTCTACCGTCGAATCCTCTACTGTCAACTCCTCTTCTGCCGCCTCCTCCCCTATCGGCTTCTCTCCTGTCGACTCCTCTCCTCTCGACTCTCCTTCCTCCTACTTATCCCCGGAAACTCCATCCGTCTCTGTCGATGAGCTATCGAAGAGCCTAGAATCCACCTCCATCAATGAGGCAAAGAACGCAGTACCAGTCAAGCCATATGTATTCATTGCTATTGATTTAGAGGCAAATACTCACGACTATACGTGCTTTGCAAACAACAAGACATACCCCCGCGGTACGCCAACACAAATCGGCATCTCAATTCTTCGAGCCAAGGGAAATAACGCAGCCCTTTTTGCAAAGAATCCCGACTCACCGGCTGGCACTGAATACCTTCACATCAAGTTTAAGGAATTTGCAAAGTATAGGACCAGAGTTGGAAAGCTCAGAGCAGGCGAAAAGGTTGACTTTCTGTATGGTCAGACTCAGGTTATCCCGCTCGCTAGAGCAAATAGCTTCATCACAAAGCTCATTGAAGATGAGGGCAAACACGGACAGGTAGTTTTGGTTGGTCATGCCATTCAAAACGACCAGAAGATTTTGGGAACCGGAAGAATTACCGCCTTCGATCCCCTCTTCCCGACCGCTTTAGATACCCAGGCCATGCACCTCCAACCGGGACACAAGCAGGGTCGAAGCTTGATCAACTTGGTTCTGGGTTACAATAGCTCCGTCGAGACAGGCTGGCAGCACAACGCCGGCAATGATGCCGCATGGACACTTTGGGTCATGGCTAAGAAGCTTCCGGATATCCTTACGGTCTCGGAATCTGGCAAGGAGATGATTCTCGATAATTCCAAGTACCTGAGATTTCCACCAAGACTAGAATACTATAGCGACGATGACTATAGATAGTGACCGATTCATGAAGGACGTATTTATTTTCGGTGTTAAAGCTTGTCCATGACTGCATGGAGTTACAGCCGGTGATGGAGTTTTTTTTCCTGGGAGGTATTCTGGTATGGCGTAGAAAGGGGCTATTTGTTTTTTCAGTTATTGTATAATCTCATCCATTGGGTATACTCAATCTCAATTTGATGGCCATCTGTATAACTTCATAACTTAGCAAGATTATGGCGGTCATACACTTTGGTTTCTGGATTATATGGCATATTAATTTGTATCTTATTAGTGAGCATACAACCTAATCAAACAATAAATTAATTAATACACAAACTACCATGTTCATAAGTGAAGTCTGTGTCCGTAAAGTTTTAACTCAAAGCAAATAACAATATTTCATTGTCAAAATAACCCTCTATCGCCAAAGTAGAGTGGCGATGCTTTGAGATCGCTAATCAAATCGTAAACAAATAGTCATTCAATCCAAGTAACAACCGTGAAGTTCTTTCCTTGTTGTCCCATATATTAGACTCCTTCCTACCTCACGTCAACACATAAAATGTGAACCATGATGCTACTCTTTGTATCCAAATCTAAGCTTTTAATAATCTTGCGGACTGAAGTCGTCGACATCAAATACACGAGTGAAACTATACCCGTCAAAGTTCATATACAATGAACGGGGGTGCAAAATCCAACTCCATGCTTTTGTACATTACATTAAAAAGAAAACTACCATCCATCAGCAAATTACTACTTCCGCCACCCTGACACCCGATCTCCTCATCTCCTAATCCAATTCCAACTCCACACTCCTGCCCACAAACTCGGAATCTCTACCATCCTATAAAAAGCTTCTCCGCACACCAGTGTTCCCAGAATAGAAACCACAAAACAAACACAAGTCGCTGCTATACCCGAGACATCCTTGTCCACGACAAGATGTAGATATAGCGGAATAGCTGCCGAATATATAACAATCGATTGCGTCAAGAAGTAACCTAAGGAATACATATTAGCCTACCACTTTCAAACATCGCCACAACAACAACTCACTCAAGCTTCTTCTTCCCAGAGAAACCAGCACCGCATTCTTGAGCAAATTCTGCGCCAACGTCGTCGTCTCCAGAAGCAAAAATCCTCCGCATAAAACCAACCAATCCGCAATCCTAGGCGTTTGTTCCTTCAAATCCGGAGTGGTGTTCAGTCCACCCGAAGAACCGTAAATATCCGTATGGGCTTTCAGTTCCGCATTTGCTGTTTCCACTGCTGAATCTGAAGTGGTATAGAAATATTGAAGTCCAATTCCAATCAAAAGGATAAAGGTGTAAGGTATCCAAGACGGGATTTTTGTCTTGGTAATCCGTTTCGGTAATGGAAATCCGGCTGCGGAGATAACAAGAAGGGGGGCATTGGGCAGAAGAAGAAAGTCGGTTAGAAGCAGGCCGCTGATGGATATGAAGGAATAGGAGGATACCCAGTAGGCGGTGAAGAGAAAGAGGGGCGAGTATTTGAGGCGCCAGAGGGGACGAGTATAGGGGATTATGATTGTGGTGATGTAGAGGGTGTAGGATTGTGAGTGGAGAATTGGAAGGATTGATAAGGTCCCGGAGGGAAAAGCAAGGACGGCGGATAAATTGTGTAAGGGTGTGTGAGAGGTAGAGAGGAAGAGAGTGAAGAGGGAGTTGAAAAGTGTAAGAGGAATAGGTAAGCGAAGAGTGTAGGGAGCTTGAATGCTGGGATTTGCAGTTTGGGTTATGAAGAGGGTAGTGAGGTGATTAGTGGAGGTTGTTTGCGAAAGCAGAACAACGAGAGAAAGAGAGAAGGCTGTTGGTATTATGAGGCGGAAGGATCGTCGAAATATTGAAGATGTGATTGTTTGCTTAGTTGGCGAAGTGATAAAAGAGATGCATAGAGCCCTTGCGGATAAGAAAACAAAAGATGAATACAAGAGCGATTCATTCCAGAATATCGGTGACAAGATCTTGCGAATTAGGTTTTGGTAGGTCGGGGTGTCTGGAGGGAAAGTGACGATATTACTTTTCACTGTAGCCGGAACAAAGGTTTGCAGGAACGTCCATAGGAAAACCTGTAAGATAAGAAAACCACGCAGGCCTAGAAGATAAGTAGATGGTGCAGTACTCGGAGGTGGTGGGTGGGCAAATGACTTCATAGTGATCGCCGTCGTTGACTTCTTGAATCTGGCTGGAGATAAACGAAGACTCAAAGGAATGAAGGGCTATACGATTTAATGCTAATTAGAAAAAAGGGGTTGTCAATGACACTTCAAATGTTTACCTTGACCAAGCAAGGCAGGATGCTCACTCGTAACCGGTATTCTAGGTCTACCCTGCGATATAGAGTATCGAGGCCTATGCTCACGCTGTCTTCCACCTTCGAGTCGGGCTGGAATGTCTCACGTAAACACAGACGTTTCCGAAACTTGACAAGCGATTTGTCTCGGGTAACAAAAAGGGGCTAGCAGTTGCAGCACTATTGGATTCTAAACACCATACCAAAGCTCCATAGATGGGTGGATCTTAGATTTCCACCATCCAGAGATTATCAAAAGTGAGACAACAAGCAATTCCAACTCTGAAGTCATTGGGAAAATTTCATACTCTGAATAGTAGCATTGATTTCAATCAATGTGAATAAGGACTGCTTAGAAGGAAAGCATGCATTGATGCTAGAAAGTTGATATTGAAAGGAAATTAAATTTGTTCTCAGTGGAGAGTTAATATGTAGTCTTTGTAAATATGTCCCATGGCAAATCTAACCTCTACCAAAAATACTAGCAGCTCTCTGTTTATCTCTCAATCTTCATTGGTGTGATCTCTCTTGACATGAGCCTCACCCTCGGCAGACCTTCGACTGACCACCTTGTTGGTAGGGCTAAGAATAATATTTCCACCAACTTCTTCACCACACTCAATAATCCGGATTTCCACTCCATTCATTTTCTTCTTCCCAGTATCCATCCTTTCAACCTCATCCTCTTCAGTAAATGCCTCGCCACTACTTAAAGGAATGCCGTCAACCATCCCGTTCCGATTCAACCAATCTCTTCCAAAAGGTGTTAATGTTGGCCGACCCCTCAATGGCTCTTCTCGAGAGTCTCTCTTGATATCACCTGCTAAGCCTTTCCCAAATAATGCCGCTATCAACGACAACATCGGTAATGATAAAAATAGGACCGTATAACATACGACGGCTGTTACAACTAACACCGCCCAGTATGGTAGAAGGTTGTTCAAAGTAAGACAGACCCAAGCACCAAGAGACCAGAAGATCATACCATGGAATAGATACATGCTGAAAACATGTGGATATAATAGCATTAGGTGTTTTGCGGATAGAAATGACTGAACGAAGGGAGATATAGAAGCTAGACATTGGATTGCGGTGCAGAATATAAGACCATTGAAATGAGGAACCCAGTAGCCTGGATAGCCGGGGTATCCGGAGCTATGAGTGATAGTAGCTGGGAGACCTGTGCTTGGGTCGGGATGAATGAGCGTTTCTTTCGCAATCACACTGTAGTTGAGCCATTGGTTGAAAGTATCTGCGCTAAGAGCTAGGAGAGCGAGGATCGAGAGGGTTAGAACCAGGGGGTAATAAATGAGAGGATGTCTGTGTAGATATTTTGGCATGTGGTATGTCATTTCGAGATCGGTAAGCAGAACGCCGACCCAGAAAAATGAAGACCAGGAGAGGGAGTACCAGTTGATCAACAAGGAAAATATATAGAACGGGAAACGTTTCCTGGGAGTTGGAATAGAGGTTATGAGAAGTACAGCAAGAACTGTAGTCCATGATCCCTGTATTATTACGGGAATGGTCCAGAGAACACCAGTGCAGTAGTTGAAGGTTATGAGAGGGACTGCGTTTGGAATTGTGTAAACGAGTGCGATGACTTCATTGAGAAGATATCCAATATGGGGAAAGGGAGTCACGTAAGGCCAGGTACTCCAGGTAATTGATGGTAAGAAAGGAAGATAATAAGTTGCTCCTGAGAGAATGAGAAAGTACTCTAAAAGAACGAATGTAAGAACAGGTAGCATGATTTGGAACACCCGGCTGACTATCTTCGAAGATATAGAAGAGAGGTCTCCATCGCGCAGATAAGGAGTAACGAGGAATCGAGCAGAGGTTGTAAAGAAAAGATCAAGGGCCCCTTGGTTGAGAAAAAAAGGTACGATGGTTTTATTGATCCATATTTCGGCGTAATAGTGGGCAAAAGCACCAGGAGCAATGACGGCCGGTACGAAGGTGAGGCAGAAATGAAGAACAGTTACGTTTATTGCTGCAATTGTGATAAGACCTGCAAAGTGATCGACTCTTTGGCTTGTTTTGATTGGGGATGCGCTTTCATTTGTTGAGAATGCCGATGTGGGGAATACATTGGTGGTGTCAGGCCCATCTAGAAAGGATGGAGTGTCTTTCTGATACTGCTGATTTATCGAGTTGCATTCGATATCGAGAGTTATATGATCCAATGTATCCGCCTTTGCAGAGTTATTAGGCACCGAGATTCGTTCAGACTGATCCCTTATTTTAACATCAAACCGATTGGAATTTGGTGAGTTTGGTAATTTGGGAGACAGGCTAGGAGGTAGCTCAGTGATACATATCGTATTTGCGCTGTTGCCTGAACTATCTCTGCGGACATTCCACTCAGTATCGACTTTACTGTATATTTGATCAAGAGATCCAATACCACTTAAGCCTTGTTCGCCCGAATGTCTTGCGGTTGATAAACTGAATGAAGACATTAAAGTTGATGACTCCGAATTATAGGATTCGATTCTTGTCCGGTATGACGGAGCTGGTGTCAAGCTCGCATTTCTGGAATGAAGGTAGGGCGGAGAAGGCGGGCTCATCACATCAGTGTCATTCTCCGCAATATGTTGAGTCTTTTCTTCTGTTTTCTTGAAGACTTTGAGTCTAAGGAGAGCGTTCGCCAAAGCTGTCAAAGTTATGACCATACAGCCAACACTGAACCAAATCGCTACCCATCGAAGTGTACCATGAGCAACACGGTGTTCCCAGGGACTTACAGCGGCCGATGAAAAAGGCGAGGAGCCGCGTAAAGTAGTGTTTTCCATCGAGCATGCGTCTCTAAGACCACATCGCGCGTTGAAACTTGCATGATGCGTAGAATTCATTAATGATGAATTGAAGAAGAGTCGAACCCATCCAATATTTGCATCTGAGATAGATATGGGTGGGCCTTGCATGGAATATGGATTTCCCGTCGACCAATGCTTGATAAAGAAGGGAGAGGGAGTAGATGGCACAGAGTCATTCTTTTTGGAAATTGACCTGACAAGAACGCTTCCAATATACCAATGAACTTCGCTCTTCGTCCAGTCCAGTCGAAATTCGTTGTAATCATATAGAGAGATATTCTTCTCGGCAAAAATACTGAAGTTTGTGCCCAGCGATGGATTTGGAAATTCGGAATGAATCAAACTCGTAACCCAAGCAGTCGAGTTTTGGTTGGTATTCATGATATTCATTTCCATCGATTCGGTTTCGTTATATCGAAACATCATCGAGAGGGAAGTTCCTCCAACTCCCTGCCTCACAGTCTTAATACCACCACCTATGACCAAGTGATCGCTATTCGGTGGGTTTACAGACAGCTTCAGGGATGAAGTGAAGAATTTACCAGATGGGGAGAACAATGAGGCTGGGTCATTGGCAGTTGAAGAGTTATCGCCGTTCTCACTAGTTGTAGTGACGTTGTTCCCATGAGTAGAATTTGATGAAGTCTGCCGTGAAGAGCGTGATTTAGACAAGATTTGAGATGTAGAATCATCGTTGTTGGATGCAAATGATGAACTGTTGAGGAAGTTGATGTTTACAGGATTAGAACCTTGACGAAATATGCTATTGTAATCCTTCTCGTACTTGTTTTCGTAGGACTGAAGTATGAAATCGTCCGAAAGAGTGTCGGTCTCATTGAAATAAACGATTAAAGATTCTGTGAAGAGGTTTCCAGTAACGATATCATAATATCCACACGAGCAATCATCACTCGAGGCGATCGTAGGGGTAGAAGAAGAAGATTGGGCATAAACAGAATATGCAACCATAAAGGGTAAAGACAGAATAGAAAGGGTATACATGGTCAATAACAAGAACAGCAAGCGATGGGAGGAGAAGGATTCTTCGAGCTCACATTGATCATGACTTCATATTGTCAAAATGATGCTACAAAATAAATCTTAAATTGCACATTCATAGACTGCCGTGAATATCAAATTCAAGTGCCCGATTCCTCCTCAAAGGCTGAGGCCAGCGACCACAATTCATGATGTCTTATTAATATTTTGCTTTACGAGATAGTTAATATTCAAATCACAAGTAAATTCCGGATATCTCAGCCATTATAAGCATCTGTTGTTAATTGCACATGCTTTACAAGTGGTTGAAGAAGACCTTCATCAGAAAACTACAGCCCCGCACGTGCCCGAAGATACAGGGGCGGTTCCAGTGGCTGATTCAGTGGCTTTTAGCTTCCGACGGGTTCTTCCAGCGATATATTTAGATTCATTGAGTTCTTCCTTTTTCAAACTTCAACTCTCCAACAACAAGAACATGATAGTCCACCCGTTAAGAAAACCTCTGATATATGTTTATGGAATGGCCTGAAACATTCGCTATCAAAAGCTTCTCAGGCTTCTCGTTGCTTTATCCAGCGAAAGAACAGAATGCACCTCCACGAGAAGAATAATTATTCAGGAGTTTAGAACATTTACAAGCCTCAGTGCTGTGTTTCAAGACATAAATTTCCATATGAATCCAACATATCACATTTTTCATCTTCTTATCTCGAACATCTCGTTGCCAGACTTTCTAATTAATATTGCCAACGGAGCCACTTGCTTTCAATAGTTTGATCAGCTTGGATATGATGCTATTCATGGATAATACCAAGACTGCATCGAGATGGATCTCAATCTTGATCTTGAATCTCATACGAACCAGATCGTCGTCTGTCTGTCCATTGATATTCTTCTACTCCTTCAAAACTCCCTTTTCCGTAATCGTTCTTGTATGACAAATTTAATACTTTCACCTTTTGTCCTTCCTCGTAGAATGTCGAAGCTATCTGATCCTCCAAAGCCTGTTACTCTACGCACTCATGTTTCTAGAGCTTCAGCTTTCTTACTGGGTTGGACCCCATTTCTCCTAATCATCTCTTATTTCATATTCTCAACATGTCTTTACATGTTTTGTACACCAAAGTTAATAGAGATTTTCTGGCTCATCTATCTTTCTACGAATTCCTATACAGCAGCCATGAATGTCATGGAAGCTATCTGCAGTCTAAAGCCTAACAGAATCGCAAGAAAAGCACTTTACAATGTGGAGCAAAATGGCTGGAGATTTCCCACTCCCGATGATCAACTCCTAATATTGGATCTCGTTATCGTAGCATATCTTCCCAATGAGCAAGATATTATCATGGATAGGATTCATTACGCATTAGATCATATCGTTTACCCACGAGATAAGATTCGCATCAATGTATTATACAATACACCCAAACCTATTGAGCCGCTCGAATCCCAAATGAATGACCTGGCTGCAAAAATACCCCGTCTGAGAATAATCAAAGTGCCGGACTCGACATCTAAAGCACATAATCTTAATTACTTCTTTACTTTATATACTGGAGCACAGATTATTGCCTTGTTCGATTGCGATCACTACACCCATCCTTATGGACCACGGTGGGCAATCGAAAGATTTCTAGCCGATGATGAAGTCGATTGTGTGCAGGGACGATGTGTGATTCAAAATTCCAGAGCGACCTTCTTGACGGGTATGATTGCAGTAGAATTCGACAAGATCTATGCTACGTCACATCCCGGGCGAGCTGCCTTGTTTGGCTATGGTCTATTCACCGGTGAGCATATTCTCTTCCTCTTCTTCATTCTAGCATATGCAAATACTCAGTACCTCTAACATCACCCCAGGATCCAACGGCTACTGGCGCGCCAATCTACTCCGCGATTTAAAAATGGACGCCAGCATGTTGACCGAAGACATCGACTCAGCCCTTCGAGCCCTCTCCCAAGGCTCCATCTGCGTCCACGAACTCAACGTGATTTCCTACGAACTAGCCCCCACGACCTTCGCATCATTTCTCAAACAGCGTTTACGCTGGGCTCAAGGCTGGACCCAAGCCAGCTATCGCCACTGCGTCCTCGCATATCGAAAATCTCCGCACAAGAAACGAAACCTCCTCACGCGTTTCGGATTACTCTCCTTACTGTTGATCCGGGAATTGAGCTATTATCTCGTTTCTCAATACACGTGTTTGATGCTAAGTTTTCTGATCACCGGGTTTCCCAAGACGGGAAGCCAATTGAAAAATCTCATTTTCTTTGAATTTCCGGCTTCGGAATGGTTGTTTATTATCGGGTACGTAAATTCTTTCCCCAACACACTCATACCAACTCCCACCTCCCCCATCCATTCAATTTCAATCCTAATTTCGATTCTAATACTCATACTAACACCAATACCCACACCCCCAGAACCCTCTGTCTCATCGGCAGTCTCCTAATCGCCTACTTCATCCTCTCTGAATTCGTAACCAAACGCATGATGCTCAAATTTACTCTTCTCTACCCCTTCTATTTGATCCTCGGAAGTTGCATCGGATTGTATGGACATTTCCGTCAGATTGTGCGGTATTCGGCTTGGAATGCTACTGTGCGGACGTGACTTATTTGACGGGGGGGGGGGGGGGGTTGTTTGCTATACTATTATATTAGTGTTAATGGACTCGATTTCCTTTTTTTGATAAAATTTAATTTATAATCTATAATCTATAATCTAATTCTTAATTCCTCATCTCCTCCACATCCCCGCCTCCCTATATCCCTATATCCCAAATCCCCTCCAAGACCAAGACCAATCAATTAATCAATCAATCAAAAATATACTCCCCCAACCAAGGCTATCTCATACCTCACACCTCACACCTCACCCAACCACCTCACCTCACCCATCAATCCCTCAATCCATCAATCCATCATCCATAACCCAAAAACAACAACAAAATAATCTATCCATCTATCTTCCTTTACTACATCTCTCTCATTCTCATTCTCATTCTCATTAAAATAAAGAGGACATAGAATAGATTTAGTTTTAATCTATATCTACCCATTCTTCCTGACATTATCTAACTCACTCTCTTCCTCAATCACTCAATCACCAATCACCAATCACACAAACACACAAACAAAACACAAAATAACTTAAAAGGATATTTTCTCCATAATTCCTAATTATCTATCTTTACTCAACAAACCACCTTATCCCATCCCTATCCCATCCCATCCCATCCCATCCTATCCCTATCCTAATGTATCCTATTCCCTTCCATCGAGTGCGCACCCAACGCTATCTCCATAGCCACTGCCGCATACTACTAACTGCCATGCACTCCTCTCTCCCCCCCCTCTCCCTCCCGCCAAAAAAAAGCAAATCAAATCTTTGTCCCCAGAGTGAACCCCACCATCTAAGAACCAAAGTATCTTCGCATAAAGTGGTGTTCTTCTTCCAGCATCAAGAAGGGGTACGTACATCCACTTCCAAACTGTATCTTCGTCCCCATGCACATGCACATGCACGCAAAGAAAACAAACAAAGCAAGGCGATTCCGGCCCTGCAATGGAAAGAAAACGAAACGGTGAGGGAAAAAAAGCCAATCCCATCAAACACCCATATGTAAAAGTTCTCCCTAACCAGAGGCCCTGTTCCCAGAAAGAAGTACTTTGATGTACTGTTTAAAAAAAATGATTGATCCAAAAACGCCTCACTGATGTGTCGCATGTGGTGGGAAAAAAAACATTAGCTGTCGAACTTTTTTCGATGCCGGTCCTCTGGTATTAATCATAATGTATACCTGCCCCAACGCCTGTCCAGAGGACAAAAATAAAATCGTGAAATCATGTTTTAAGGAGAGTAAGAAGATAGTCTGTCCAATAAATGGAGGACAACTGGGGAATGGAGATGTAAAGACTACCCAGTGTTAGACTGGTAGGTCATCAACAAAGAGCTTGATGATATCTTCACATTTCTACCCTTATTCCCCCGCAAGTAATAACAGAAAAATATATTATTTTCTGCGAGACTTCTTACCCAGCCTCATGAACCGAGTCTTTAACCACATCATGAGTTTTGTCCAAGCATTGTGTGTTTTCTTCTTGGTATTTGACATTGCTGTATGACTTCTGTTTGTTGAATTTCGACCATGTTCCTCCAAGAGGAATGGAGGGGTAGCAACTGATGCAGTATTGTAATTTTGTCCAAAGAGTCCTTCACTTTTCTCATGTATAGTAAGATCAGATTTAGATCGCTTTGATCGAGTAGGCAGATTGTCGCTAGCAGAAGAACGACGATGTCCTCGTTCAATCTGTCTTGCTTCTTTTTGTTGTTTCTTTTCCATGGCTCGAATTTCCTCCCTTGCGGCCTTTTCTTCTTTGGCTCTTTCTTTTTCTTGGAACTTGCGACGTGCCTCTTGTATTGTTTCCGAGCGCAGAAGATTATCCACCTCACTGCGACTTCGAATGCGAAATCCCTCCATAGATTGACGAATAGATGGCGAAGTGGGCGACATGGTGTCGAGTGGTGAGGTTACTTCAGGGGACAGAACGGGACTGGGATGTGATGCTGCAAGAGCAAGTCTTGATGAGGTCGGAGGTAGCTTTGTTTGAATTCTTAGGGTTTGCTGAAGCATAGGATTTGTTGAACCAGTCATTGAGTTTGCTTGATTTGACAAATTGGCTGTACTACGGAAGGTATGCCGTAACTGATCCTCATCTTCGGTAAGTGCAATGCTACTGTTTGTTGCTTCACTTTCGCGAATTGAGTTTTGATAAGAAGCACCTAAAGGAGGAGTGTAGGGTCGCGGGGTTTGTTGGAAAGGATGTACGAAGGAACCGGAACGTTGAGCACTGCCTGTTGTTGCTATTGAAAATTGAGATGTGCCGCTGGTTGAACGAGCATGGAAACCTCTTCTGCCTCCTTCTCGACTGTTGTATGCAATGTCGTGAGAGGAACGGGAACTGTAGGCAGCGCCATAATCAAAAATCCCGAGAGCATCCTGTTGTTCCGCTGCTGGGCGATCCAAGTCTAGTGAATTCTTTTCGCTTTGTATCAGTTTCTTAAAAACGGGTTTGACCTTAGACCTAGATTTAGATCCATGATCGCCATGGTAACTGGACATTGTTTCGATTGGGTACGGTGAGAGCACAGGAGTTAAGAACAAGAACAATGATAAATAGCAAGTAATAAATAGCAAGTAATAGCAATAACTAACACCAATCCAAATCAAAAAGAGACACAACTCTTGGGTCCCTCTACAGAGACACTATATATCATCTACTTTGCATTACTGCTCTGCAGAATGAACGTTGTACAATACAAAATCAAGTGAATAGAGATTTTGATTGATTGATTGATGCACGATAGAAAAGCAGAAGCGGAACCTGAGCCAGAAGGAGAACGCGAACAAGAACGAGAACGAGAACGAGAACGAGAACGAGAACCAGAACCAGAACCAGAATCAGAACCAGACCGCCGACCGCCCCTTTGCGCAAATCCGGTATGGGGTGAAAGGATATTGGAATGTAATCGGTGAATCGGTTGCGGGATTGCGATAACGATAAACCCCGTTCTCTTTTGGGTTGTACTAATACTATATGTACGATTTATGTAGATGATCAAATGCCAATACCTATGAATCTGAATTTGAATGAGTTGAGATTTTTATTGTTGTTGTTGTTGTTGTTGTTGTTGTTGTCGTTGTCGTTGTCATTGTCGTTTTTTCCATAGAAAAGATGTATTGGATTGAAAAATAGGTTGAAGTTTGGTTTGTGTTGTGTGTAGTGTGTGTTGAGTGAGAGTGAAGAAGATTGATTGTTGTTTTGGGATTAGATAGATAGAGAATGTGAGTATATAGAGTAATAATGAATTGAGTTAACTAATGTATAATAATGTATAAATTATATAAACAATAAGGTTTTTTTCAATAAAATAATAGTTTTGACAATAATAATAATAATAATAATAAATAAATAAATAAATAAATAAATAAATAAGCAATAAGCAATAAGCCAAATGGAAATTGAAAATTAGAAATCGAATCAAACAATGAAAATCAGCCTCCATCAAATTATCACTTGCATTTTCAGATTTTCAGCATACCTGAAGCGGCGCAGCATGAGATAAAAGGTACTTTGAGGCCTTTCATACGACGCTTTTCTTCTTCTTCAAAGTCATCCATCCATTCATTCACCCCATCCATCTCCATCCATCCAACTTTTCTAATTCATCATCTAAGCCAATTCCCTCCAAGCCCCGCTCCAAGCCATCAACATCTTCCACATCTTCCGCCTACTTTCGAGTTTAATGTGGACGACTCCTTCGTATATACTGGACGGCACTTTCCTATCCTGTTCTGCTGTCTTGTCTTGTCTTGTCTTGTCCTGTATAGTTATTGGAATAATTGTGTGGTAGAGTGAGTAACTCGAGTTAATTAACTATACGATGTGATGTACGGCTCCAGGCTCACAGCTGTTGCTGTTCTTTCATACCATACCCAGCCGTGCCAGCTTTTGCCCAGATACTTAAATCGGCCGAGACTCCGACTTTTTATGGCTCAGTCATCACTTACTTACTTAGTGATGATGTTGTGTCCGGCTTTCCCGAATGCGTAATGTTACTTTGAAAAATGTTTGGTTGGTTGTTTGGTTGGTTGCTTTCATGCTTTTATGGCTTTATGAATAATAAGCGATGAAATGGTATGTATGTATGTATTGTAATTGGAAACATTACAAGACAAGACAAGATAATTAATGGCTTTCAATCGTTCTGAGAAAGTGGGAGTTTAGTTCTTTAAAGAAAAAAGGCCAAGGTCATGTCAACAGCTATAGGTTAGGTTAGGATAAGTGCTTAATAATAAGTATGTAAATGTGATGATGGTAACGGTTGTGATCATTGGTGATTTATATTAGGTCAAACCTACTTGTAGCCAGCCGTGTCTGTCTGTGTGTGCACTGTACTGTACTGTGAAGGTCTGGAGGATACAAGAGAGAAAAGAAATTGTGTGAAGTGGGGATCATTGATGAAGATCTCGACATGGTTGATGATTATCTTATGTACAGTGAACATCTAGACAAGTAGGAGGAGAAGAAGAAGAAGAAGAAGAAGAAGAAGAATGAATGATCTTCAGCTCGTCCAACTCATCTTCCTTCAAGTTTGACAACACAGTTAGTTCAATTTGTTACTAATTACTTCGGTTGGTGGTCGAACATATGGCTACGTATGGTATGCGAAGTAAAAGAAGAAGAAATGGATATACAATACTTACTTACTGTTCATATGAGAGGAGGCTGATAATGATCCCTTCATTTGATGATGGCCGTCGTAGTCGTAGTCGTGGTCGTGATGATTCACCTCGGAAAAAATACATTGGTTTGATGGACGGTGGATAAGGACCACCGGCCTTTCAGATTTTCTCCGATACGGGGTGGCTACTGCAACGGACCATTCTCAAACGGCCATATCACCTATTCATATCGGTCGAATGTTCTGTCGTGGTCAAATATCCGCTTCTGAAGTTCTGAACCTATCCTTTCAATTGTCTGGACGGTTGGATGAAGGTGGTCATATTTTCGATATGGAACTTGAGCAGTAGGAACAATAGGAACAAGCAGCAAGATGAATTCTCCCAAGTTAGTTTGGTCAATCATATACACGAAAGAAAGGGTGGTGCCGGTAGATATGGAGTACATTCATCGTCACAGATATATGCGGAAGTCTGGAGTAGGTAAAGTATCTACAATACATATGTATCCATATGTATCCGTATGTATCTAGAGAGTAGTGGAAATAGGTACATATCAATCCAAACCTAGTCGCCCAGGTCCGTAAGAGCCGAAAGCGACAGGACGATCGAAATCTTCCGGTTATGAATTTCCTAAATCGGGTCAATTGAAACCTGGAATGGAAGTACAATTGTACATCTAATTTTTCAAGTAATTACCCAGCTAATTCGACGTTTGGCGTGTTATTGATTGAAAGGGAACCGCTTATTGCAGAATAAATAAATTTAATATTAATGCACGGAAAAAAAAAAAAAATTCTTCATATTTTCCGACCTCGCAGTTGCATACTTTTCACATACAGTGTATTGATCTGTCGGCCGTTCAACACAACAAATGTATCACTGAGTCGGGGAATTTATTCCTTCCTTTCCATGCAATGTCCAACCCAATGTCTATCAAAGCCACTATCACACAATAGTGCCCCCCTCCCCACCATCTATCATCCAGTCAGTCACCTGCCCAATGTAGATCCAATCTCTGTAGCATTCCCGGAGAGTGCAACGGTAGGAAACATTCAGCAAGGTAATATACATCGTACAGTGACATTTTGAAAAAGGATGAGCCTTGAGTCTTGACATCGGACATCTATATACTCTTGGACGACTGCTACATATATATATGTGTGTGTGTATTTGTGCGGTAACGAATGCCATGTACCTAGGATAAGTTGCATGAACTCAATGGCCGTGCTCGGGGGTCCTTCACCTGATTCTGTCCATGTTTGGGCATCTCAAACCCTGGGGGACTCTTTTTTGTGTAATTTCTGTCGTCTCCCTTGTTTTTGATGACGGCAAGGAGATAGATGGACTAGGAAGAGTGAGTTTTTTCTATCGATCACTTGCATGAAGTTGGAGCTTGCGTCCGTTTCTCTTTCGCGCGCCCTTCCGAAAAGACGCAATATTAAAGTATATTTGTTGACGAAATATGCTGGTCGAGGAAATAAAAATGGGAACTAATCGAGTGCAGATCGCACGGATTTGAGGCCAGTTTGTAATGGATCATGGTGACCTTCCATTACCTTATCTTGAAGCATCAAGGATATTCCTCATCCCAGGGTTGAGGGTTCGAGAGAGTTATGTATATAATATCGCATTCGTACTGGTCGACTGGATACTTCCTGCAACATACGCAAAATTCTTCACATGAGCCCCATTTCCATTGCGTATACGATGATATTGCTCAATTATTACGCACAGCAAGCAAGGCTGTCAGTTAGAATCACCATCATGATTATCGTGTGCCAACCTCCATCCTTCGTCTTCGCCTTGCTGGCGCTTGTTAGTTTGATGTGGTTCCGGGGCGGGTTTCACTCCGCTCATCCCACTTGGAAAGGATTCCAAATGTATTTCCGCACATTGCTCGTTGACATGCAGATGATAATGATGATGAGGATCAACGATGCATGGGTGAAGCCTGTAGCTCTAGATCACGCCTATACTAGTCCATTTGAGCAGCTTTCTCAAACTGTCAAAATCGAAACAGCCTGAGTTAAGCATCAGCCAAGGAGTGGATGATGATACGATGCATTGATGATGGAGGAGTGGAGGAAGCAAGATCACCCGTCCTAGATAGGCCAGTTGAGAACAGCACATGCCACCAGGTGTTCACTGCCGTCCCGTTGTAGTATCCCCAAGTTACAAACATGGATACTTTCTGCAATATGTGTATATTATACATGGCAACATGATTAAAGGTACATGGAAATATGTCCGCTTCCCATGCTATATCACTCGGGAGACAGAGCTCATGCTTCCGTACCCAGATCAAATACAACCTCTGGTAAGATGGAGGATAGAAAATGCCAGAGCTCATCTAGAATTCTTGTGGCGGGTCATCCCGTTATCTGAAGTGGAGGATAGAGGCTAAATAAGAGTTTTGAATTCTGCTCTGCTAATCTTCGGTCAATCGGCCATGTGAGGGGGAATAGATGAGGATAGATAGGTGCAGTAGTGTAGAGCATATCGATTTATGTTAGCATTAGACACATGTACATTAGCAGTAGTCAATTATAGCAGATAACACAACCATCTCGATCCGACATCTTTCATATCGTAATGCTATACGGGATCGAAATACGAAGTCAAGCCTTGACTACTGTACTCGTTAGATACCCAATAATGTAGAACTGCAGCCGAAAGGGATCCAGTTATTGACTAATACGACTAGCTACAACGGTACGTCCCGTAGATGATAGTAGTACGTACAAAAAGTATGTCACTAGGTAGTTTTCTGCTAACGATATCCATCCCCCCATCCCCATCCATGACAATAGCAGGACTCTTTCGCGAATGGTAATTCGACATCCATAAAAGTATCAAGGCTATTTGTTAGTTTTGTTCTCAACTTCTCCACACTCTTTGCGCGCTTGAACTCACGGACACGGCCTCGACCATAGTTCCACTATTCTTAGCATTTTTGAAATTTGTAGTCTGCATATTGAAATAATCATATTGAGATTTCAAGACTAACTAACCAAGCTACCAAGATGTCCAACCCCGCTCAATCAATTGGTCTTGTCTCACTTTGTCTGTGCCGAAAAATCTACGAAAGTACCTATCCACGGCCCTTACCTGCCAAATCTGAAAAATAATAGTAATGCTACTTTGTGCCACGGACATCCAACGAGTCATCTAGTCTCTCTCATATCTTTCGTCTTCTTAGACTCGGGATCCACGACTGATGGGGAATTAATTGATATCAAGGCGGCAAATGCGTAAATAAGAAGAAGAAGAAGAATAATAATAATAAACAAACATAACTTGCCAGCTTCGTCTTGGCTTTGGCATTGATTAACTGGGGTATATCGTATAACCTACCATCAAGAGAAGGGCAAACAGACGTTGAAGTATAGATCAAGCATTTAGCAAGCATGTTCAGGATATTTGTTCCTCCGAGACAAGGAAACCGGAGGAACCATCGAGTTTAATATCTACTGGAGGCTCGGGCGATGATCCGTACAGTACCTCACATATAGAAAGGGATTAGGATTCGCTTGGCTAACCTAAAGTGAGCCATGGGTAATGTAGAGATCACATTGCATCAACTTAAAATGGGGGGGAAGAAGAACGACATAAAAAATAAAATAACTAGCTATAACCTTGAAGTTAATGAATCTTAACCATAACACATGATGTGATGATTTGAGTAGTGATAGCTTCGCCCCGAACACCATTTCCGGATTATGTCAAAGTTATCGATAGCTGACATCTCTAATATGGTCATCCCCAGCTCGTGATGGCTCTGAATTTTCACTAACCTTCTCCATCGACGTATGATTGCAAGTGTTTCGATTTGATATCCGCAGCATTCGGCTCTATAAACTCCATGACCGTCCTATCCACCGAATTGCCCCTCATTGCGGACGCGAAGAGGGAAGGGGTTCATTATGCTCATCATCTTCATGCCGTGATACCCTGGTCTCTATAGCTTCAGATCGAACTACGGCCACCTTTTGGCAGTTGCATTGGAGGTGACAATCTTAGAGAGAAGAATTACGAGAACTAGTACAGTATTTAGTGAATGCCAGGTCTGTGCACTTGTAGGTTTCTTCACCAAAATCAGCCAAATGTGACCTCGTTGAAATTCGATCTTAATTCAATAAAGAATAATATCTTTAAAACAAATCCATATATCACTAGTTTTTATATCCAGCATTATATAACTGTTTCAGATTCTATTATTTTATGAAATTTAAGAAGTTATATAAATAATTTGAAATCTCATAGTAATTCTAATGAATTCGGTTATATCGCCCTAGCATTCAAGTTCTCGTAAAAGCCGTGGAGGTTGTTTAAATTTCAACATCCGAACGCCTCGTCGTTGAGACTTCCCTGTAGAAACACTGGAGAAGAATATGAAGCTTCGAATCATATTCGCTAATATTGATGAAAGTGTCGAAGGCGCCTTTGGAAGAGGGTTTAAGTTATCCAAAAGCAGGCGCCTGCAGCGCTCGATGTGTTCTCGTTTAAAAAAAAACACCCTAGTCGACCACAATTGCGCAAATGATGGACCAACCAGCAGTCACTGACGAGATAACTAGTGTGATTCTGTATAGGCAATGTAGCAAGCATAAGAGCAGGCATATTATAGGTCATAGACAGGCATCTTGTTCCTATACTTTTCGTAGGTACATTTGTACCTAGGTTCTTTACACCTAGGTGCTTCTGTTCAAGTCGACGATCCATAGAAAACGGAACGATAGGAACTGACAAGATTTGGCTATGAATTCAGGCTGAAAATCGTATGGATTGGACTCGTATCTTGTCATAATCAAGACAATTGTCACAAGTTAGGTAAATAGCTGACCATTGGCCACTCAAGCTTTCGACAAATGTGAAATTGCATCTAGGAGTTAATGATCCAGATTCTCTCGGCTTACCTTTTGTTAAGTACGTACCATATCAGATGTTGATGTACCATCTGCATATTTTGTTCCGTTTTTCCATACTACTTTTCAAGGTATCCTGAACCTATGCAGACCCTAAGCATTCTGAGCCATCCCTACTTGCTGGGTCTGTACAACCAAACCCACCTAGCACACACCACACACAAGACTTTACTCCACCACAAACATTCATTCTTCCCCATCCACAATGCCCACCACACGCGCTTGAGGTCAAGTCTTAATTATTTTAAATTCTTTCAGTCTTACATATCGAGTTAGAGCGTGCACCATTAGATTCATTTTATCCCTTCCCCCTCCGTTATTGCAAATAAAAGTGGCACCCGGCAAGCGTTACTGAACCGAGTGTAATTCAACAACTGATGAAGGGGGAAAAAAGTCAACTAAGAAGATTAGTCGACTAGCACGCTAGATAGCCGGACGGACTAGACTATTAACTAACCACTATTGCTCTGTCTGTACGAAATACATTATTCTGAGTATTATTTTGTTTATGAAATCTCTGGTACACTTTTTCCTGCCTTCCCAAAACAACGATCATCCAACAACTCTTTTCCCCACCCCACCCCCCAGTAAATACCCAGAATGTACAAGTACATCCCAAGAGCTTAATAGATCCAGGCCAGTTCTGGTACTAAATAGCTCTCTCTTATGGTTCAAATCGCTCTTTCTCATCAATTTCATGGATGGCTCAAACGTCTTAAATGACACACCAGGCGCACATTTCGCTCAATGCTCGCAGAACAAGCGCTGCTATTTGTCTCCAGATTTTGATCCACTCTACCCATCTCGATCCCTGATTCCTTGATGCATCCGTCCCCAGTCTTCCCTAGTAAGTGCTAACGCTTGACTTTCTATGTAGTAGGAGACAAGGACAAGAGTAAAAAAATATAACTGCTCGGGTCCAGCCGTGTAGTCTTGTTGTTGGTGCAGTCCTATATAGACCTCGTCCAGACCCAAATGTCCACCTTCGAAGCAGTATGACATCTCATCGTCTTTCTCTTCTATTGTGGTAGTGTGTCATTCTTGTTTAAGGGAACTGGCTCCTCGCAACTGTATATTTGATCCAATTGAACTCAGCTACACGAGGATGACAGTCGTTTGGTGATCTCTTCGTCTTTGTCCTTTGTTGGTTGCTTGAATATATATTGGCAGGTTTCTTGGGAAAAGTTTTTTTGTATTTTGGTCTTTGGGAGCAAACAAAATAAAGAACTACCATACATACATACCATATCCTTTTACCACAATTCGAGGATTTTCATGGCTGGATTCCAGTGAAATCACTATTCCTCCCAAAGAAAGAAGATTTTCTACCTTAATTTTTTCTGAGATACGAAGAATTATTTCTACCTGATCTGACGGGCAAACATATCGAACAACCCAAGCTCAGTCCCTCCTCTGACGACTCCTCCGTTTTCGCGCATTACCACCACCACAAACTGCCCTCGAGACCCTTCATTCCACGTCCTTTCCCTCCACGACATATACCGGCATCATTTGACCAACCTCGAAGACACTGGCCCAATCTTGTTTCTATACGTTGCAGTCCACCCCCTTTGAAGAAATTTTGAAAATTGACGAAATCCTATCATATATGTGTTACGGGTCTTCTATAAAATTCTTCTTAATATCATATCAAACGGGGTCAAACACGCTCACTTCCATGAGCCCCTTTTTCGACCATATCATAAAAGACTTTCTATTTTCCGGTTGTCTTGCTTGAAGCATATACGAATCCTACACGCCAAATTCGGTTTGCCACTTCTTACGCCTATACCTCACGAGTTTACCATACCTTCTCAACTGATCCCGTGTGACGTTGAATCCGTTTCTCACTTGACCCCCGTGGATCTTGTCTAAAAGAAGCTCCCCCGTTCTCTTTCACTTCATACTCTATTACTTTAATTTTGAGTAGCAAAAATGGCTTTGCCTAGTCTCGATATATGGCAATGGGCCTTTTTAATACTATGGTAAGCTTAGTAAAATTCCCCTAGTCTCGCCTGTCCTGTTGCTTTTCCGTTCCTGCGCCACAAAAGTCGAGGACTAATTGTGGGAACAAACAGGCTCCATCGTTATGTCAGATTCATTGTCAATACTATCAGCCATTGGGTTTACAGAACAGTCCCAATACCATCGAATCCTTCTTTCACGTCGAAAGATGTGAGCGTCATAATACCTACGATCCATAACAATTTCGACGAATTGAGAGATTCTCTGCAGAGCATTCTCGCATGTCAGCCAGCCGAGCTTATTCTCGTCACTACAGCCGACAAATATCAAAAGCTTCAGTACTTTTCCAAATCCTTAGAAGCCAACAATGTCAGTGTGTACTATGCACCAATCGCCAACAAGCGCATTCAAGTATGCGAGGTCATTCCAAAAGTAAAGACGCGCATCTTGGTAATGGCGGACGATGACGTCACGTGGCCAAGAACAATACTACCCTGGTTACTTGCACCTTTTGAGAATGCAAAGATTGGTGGTGTTGGGCCATGTCAACGAGTCAAGCGAGTGCGCGATGGTACCTTCGCCGAGCGTGCATTCAATTGGCTTGGAGCTGCTTATATTGAAAGACGCAACTTTGAAATTTCGGCAACCCATGTTATTGATGGTGGAACCTCCTGCATGTCTGGGCGGACTTGTGCATTCAGGTCCGAGATCCTGCAGAGTCCTCTTTTCTTGGATGGATTCAAAACAGAGAGATGGGGGCAATATCAACTGAATGCGGATGACGATAACTTCGTCACGAGATGGCTTGTTGCAAATCAGTGGTCAACGTGGATCCAATACAACCGAGAGTGTGAAATCGAAACGACTCTTGAGAACAATTTCAAGTACTTGTACCAATGCTCGAGATGGGCTCGTAGCAATTGGAGAAGTAACTACACTAGTTTGGTTACGGAAAGACATGTTTGGCAGTAAGTCGGAACCATTTTCGTCAAATCACGAGGTGAATTTTTTTTGCTGATCATCAACACGTATAGTCAACAACCTTGGTGTGTCTATGCTCTGCATATCGCCACCTTTACCTCCTTGTCTTTCGCCTTTGATCCTCTCATCATCTTCCTCTCATTGAAGGCTACTGCATCTTGGTCCCCGCAACATCAAATGACTGCAGTAATTGCTCAATTGGTTTTCATGCTCATAACAAAAGTCGTGAAATTGATCGGCCTCTTCATTCGAGAACCAAAAGATATTGGGTTCCTTCCGGTCTCCATTCTCTTTGGATATTTTCACGGGTGGATCAAATTATATGCACTGCTGACACTTCGGATGGTAAGCTCAAGACTCCGCTCTCACATGTTTTCCCCTTTTTGGGCTCCAATTCAACTTCAGATACTAATAATCCTTGTACAGACTTCGTGGGGTAGTCGTGCAGACGGAGACGCCAATGATAGCCATCGTATGAGTCCTCGAGCTCGCCGCAGCGAAAGCATTACGCTTCCACCGGGCAATCATCCCGGTCTCATCCGCTATAAAGACGAAGTGCAAGTGGGAGCACCCGAAACCATCGAGAGCTCTCATCACACCTCCTGTTCGGAAAAGGCGAGCCTCGCAATGGGACTGGAACCTGACCCCTACCCCCACTCGGGTGATGAGTACAACGAGACCTTCTTCGATGAAAGTAATCTCGACTCGGCTTCCGATACCTCTTACGATGCAAATGATTCCCATGATGATGATGATGTCTTTCTTTCTCATTAATTTCCTGATGAGGCAGTTGTAGGAAAGGAACCCCCCCCTGAGACGCTAGTGCAGCATTGTCCTGGGGGGGCGATCGCTTTCCTACTGTTTGTCATTTACATGCGTTGTCTTATTGTTTCAACGTTTCTTCAAATTTCCGGCCGGCGTACGCGCTCGTGCATTCAGCATATTGGTTGGTGATTGAAAAGATTAACTGGGTTATTGGATTTCTACACACCACATATTCTTGCATTTGTTTTTGGAGTTTATCTCTCATTTACTTTTCTTGAAAAGAGATGAGAAGACTTGGTAGCTGCTTTAAGGATATCGATATACATACCCACATCCTACACCTCAGAATTTGTTTACTTCTTGGATTTTTATGTTATTTCTATGTTGTTCATTCCGAATTTGATAATCTCTTCATTTTCCATTTATTTACTAGGATGGAAAATTGGTCTTCAAAAGTGTCGGATTGATGGGCTTTAAGGACGGTCTCGAAAAAGAAAAAAATCATTCCCGATATCTTCTTTTGATTTCATTTCATTTCCTTTTCCTTCTTACTTAATTACCTGGGTGGTTTTGACCGGGGAAAGACTCTTATACAGAGGTCTACAGTCAAAATGGGAATAGGTTCTATCGGAAAATAATTTTTGGTCGTGGAAATGAAGGCATCATGACAGGTGATCTGATCTGATCTGATCTAATATCAAATCGTGTAGAATAGAAACTTAATTAATTCAATAGCATACGGATGATATATGTGATGAGATAGTCTGTATAGGAGACTAGGAAGCTCCCAAGCAAATAGTTTGGATGTTGAATATCAAATCACCGTTTCCTTTGTCCAAACTTAACATTAACTGAAGATTGAAGATGCATGTGACTCCCAAATTATTGACAACCCATATATCTTGGCACATCTCCCATTCCACACCCATTCCGCACCGTATAAAAAAATCGCTCAAACACAGACGACACCATATTCCAGCATTTCAAACGTACATGAGTACCTCGTGTGCGCGATCTTTGGTAAAAGAGCACTATTGGAAAGAGAATTCGGAATGACCGATCAACAAAGCCAGGTGTCAGAGTCTACCGAATTCGGCAAGCCAGAGAAGAAGGGGGAAAAGCAAGGCAAGTTAGGATGAAACGGACAGATAATGAAGGAGGCAGGTTTGAAGAGTCTGCATGTGTAACGCATATGCATATATATGTACTGCTTGCTACCTGCATATGCTTGAATGACAATGACATATCTCTTGGCCTTGGCATTGTCTAATCGGATGTTACCCAGATGGTGGAGAGGTGGATGATTCATTTTTGCTCAACGTTGCGTTTGAGTTTTTTTTTTTTTTTTTGAGGGATCTGGATTCTGGAATGGAGGGGAAAGATAGAATGGTGGACTGGGAAGAGATGATGCGATGTGTGGAATTAGAAAGACGTTTCGAGAAGAAAAGGTGGGAAGATGTGAGGACCAGACCGGATAGACAGACAGGTGTTCATCATTCTTTGAGCAGTTGGTTGTAACGTTTATGCATCCTGCATGCACGTGCAGTGTATTACAGGGGAAGGGTGGTGCGGTTAGGGAATTGTGATTTGTGTGGGAGCAACGGGCGCTGGGGTATGGAGGGAGTGTTTATCCAGGCATTGATGTGGCCTTGAATTTGGGTCTGGACTGAGGTGGATAAGTTATTGAAGAACCCAGATGGACATCTTCAAGCATAATACGGTGTGCATGTTGTAGGATTGCTTTGTAGACAATAGCACTGCCTGGGTGCCTTGTGTGGCGTCTAGTCAATGCACTCGACAATCGGAAAAATACGAATAGAATTATTTAGAACCATTCTGGGTATACAATTTTTGCAATTTCCATTTAAAATGGTATATGCGCATGCATGGTAAGACGGAGAGTTCAAGCCAAACCGGTATTCGCTCGGGACTTCATGAACATTGAGAACATGCGAGGGTAGACGGGAGACGGAGAAATGGGAGAAATGGGATCTTGCGTTGCAATCGGCAAATCTCTCATGCAATTACATACATTAAATCCGAATGAAACTCGGCATCTGGATCCCTTTTCGTCAGTGGATGATGTTTTCCCACAAGATCGGATGTTTGTTGCCAAGATGGATATTTATCCGGCCCGGGACCGATGAAGGGGCAGAGGCCGATGAAGGGGTTGAATGAGATAATGAAGGAATGAGGGAGGTAATTGCCCTGTTCTGATTGTGGGGCCGAGCTGTAATTTGAGTGATTTCATGTGAGTATATTGAGGTTATGGATGCAGCAAAATTTCCTGTTCATTGTGCCCAAATTATGGTATTATGGGGGAAGTAGATAAGTGGAGATGGGGGAGAGTGCAAGGAAGCGAGGTTCAGGCTATATCAAATCTCGGCTGGCGTTGATGTTCAAGCCTCGTAGGAATGAGTGAAGAGAATCTAAATATGGAAATCGAGCCACTCCATAAGACTCACAGCAGCTACGGATATGTTTTACTATTTTGAGCCTTTGATATTAATAGGGGACATAAATTAGTTGCAATAGATGAAGAGAATGCAAAAATATCACATTCACATGTTTGGCTGTTATCTGTCCAGAAATGGAAAGCCTTGGATCCAATACGATGAAACCACGACATATGATCCGAGAAATATGGAGATGATTGGAGAAGGTGGGGAAATGGGGGCACACTCCGTATGTGGCGTATTTTTTGGCAATTGTGAGTTTCAAAAAAGCACGAGATTTTCCTACATCATCTCAACGGCGAAAGTGCATAGGTAAGGATTAGCATGCAGAGATGAATGTAGAAGCAAGAAGAGGCCGTCCAGAGACACCGAGGATTGCCAAAGTCATATATGTAACACGACTGACTCTGATGGACCTGCATGAATGGCGGGTAGTGTTACATGTGCTTCCTACAAGAATCCGGATCATCTGGGGAAGCACTTGGATATCGGTCATTAGAGTATTCCAGAATTCTGAAGCCATAAGTTGAATCGGGAAGTAATAAAGGGTTGTGGAGACAATATATCATTTCTGGCGTCGTCTGCATATGTCACAACTGTTTGTGATGGCAAAAATGATTTTACCATGGTTTATCTCGTCTAAAATATTTGTGGTCGATATACAGGGAATTTGTGGGGGACTTACTTGAATAGGGAAGGAAGCCGTGGAGAAAGGCTTTTTGGGGATGTCTCTTCATTAATGATGAGGCACTTGTACAGGTACCCTCTACGAGGTAGCCATGTACCTCTATCTTCCAAATTTCGTGGTTAAAATGAAGCATGATGATATGCCAGGAAGGATGGTAGCACGATGGTTTTGGGGCATATTAAATCTTCACGGCCGTTAGACGCGGCAGGGCATTATAGATGATGAACTAGACGGGGATCAGGTAATTGGCCGACATTGAATAGATACATGCCGAGGGAAAGGCTCTTCAAATCATCCACTAGTTCAACTTGAAAATCATGGTATGCGCATCGATTGGACCTTCTTCACATGAATTGTTCAAGGAAATCAGCAGAACATACGAGGTCTTTGAGAATTGAATTAGTCCATTGGAAAGACAAGACTTGCTAAGGGAGCCCATCGGCTCTTCGGTCGATCAAGTACAATTATCTAGCCGAACAAGATGTGAATTTACCGACTTACGGCTTCATCATTCAACATTGCGAGCTAAGCACCTTGCATTCATTCTTTATCGCGCCTTTCTCGGTCAATGGTCAAAATCTCAGATTTTAATCGTTCTTGCTGAAATTTTATGTACTTTGGCCCTCAATAGCGTCCTGGATTTCACCCATGCACAATATGGAAATGGTCGCGCATGGAATCTCGGTCCTAGTTCTCATCCATGCTTCGGAGCAATTGAAAACCACTCCGTCGATGATCAAGACCAATGGCTCGTGAGAAGTCGTCATTTCCTAATGCAGCTTTATAATATCAGGTATGAGTAGCGCTGAAGGACATGACTTTACCCTGTTTCAAGTACAGAATGTCGTAGATCGCAATAGAGTGCTTACAGTTGCATTTTCGTAAGAAACAGTAGATCCTGAACAGAAGCGTGGTCAACAAGCTTTATTCATCGAATGCACGGCGTGATATCCTTAAAACACCGCACCACGTGGCCTAAAGCAACCCCACGTAGCGATACATGAAATGCCGACATGTATCTCTTAAGGATCCATTTGAGATACCCCAATCGTAGGTTGTGACCGATCGGATCGCAGTCCCGTTCTCCCCTGACACGTTTAAAGGACCCGCGTAAGAGTATTAGCCTTCGTTTTCTACCCGACCAGCTAGAAATAGAATGTTCTCCTTCATGGCCAGGGTGATTTCCCCTTGGCCGGTATAAACATATGCGACTGTATCAACCCATGCTTCCGGGCTGGGTAAAGGAAGATCAATCGAATCGCCCTTACGAATATGCTCTGATAGCATCAGAGCAGCCAAAACTGGGAGATAATGTAAAGCATATTCTATGTCTGAAATTGATTGTTAGTTATGACATACAATGCCGTTGTACACAAGAAACTTACGGATTGGAACTGCCACGTGATTGGCACCGAACTGCCGTCTAATACGGTGCGCAGTCCCGCGCTGGTATGGTGTAGAAATCTGCTGCAAGGATAACCGGCGAAGCCTACTAGACCTTCTTACGATTGTTGACTCCCGTTGATAATCTTGACTGGACTGAGCTATTGGTATGCTGTCCCGTAATTCTCGAATGTCAACTTGTCTTTGAATCCAAAAGGGTTTGCGTTCAATTTCCCTAGGTAGTACTCTAGCACGTAAAATAACCTGATCAGGCAATCTGAGGGACTCGTGAGCATCCTTTCCTCTAATAATTCCTGAACTTGGTCGTCTTAGATCGACTGCGTTGACGAATGCATCAGCGGTAACAAAATTTCCAAAATACGCGTGACCCCAAGTTTGCAAGCGGTCGTGAGTGTACTGAAATGGGACCCTGTTGGCTGAAGTGAAAGAAGCTGAAGTTTCGGAATGCCGCCTGGCATCAAAGATGCTGAAAGCTGATACTCCTTTTGATCGAGCAATGAGGCGAGTGTTAGATTCTCTTATATTTTCATTAGCCAGCCGAATTTCTGGAGCCATCTGCGACGATAGCAAGTTGGGCGACGTTGTGCTTATAGATGCCTTGTTCAAATATGGTGTGCTTTTCTCCAGGGTCACCATTGTAGAGTGTCTCCTGGGGGTTTGCTGTGTTTGAGTTAAGCTATCATGCCCCGACCACGCGTCAGATTTCCAGCCGATTGGTTTTTGACATCGTGCGGCATAAGATCGTGCTGCCAATAGGCTAGGACTGGGGAGTTGTGCGAGTGGGGATATAGACCCAGTGCACTGGGATGGAACACTAAGCTCCCGCTCACAATTACGCGCAAGTTGTGGATGAAATTCGGGGTGCTGCAGCTTCTTACCCCACGGGCGAAAGGTCTCCGGCATGGTAGACTGACTTCTCTCGGATAATACTTTGGAACAGCACCTGAGAAGAAAGCAGAAACCTGGCTGTAAACGACTAAATGTACCGGATAAGGAAATGGCAAGTTGATATGCCAGTGCTTATGGTGGTCCGCTTTGTTGACCTGAAAAGATAGCAGTTCTAGTGTGGGCGAGGTCCAAAATGAATCCCAAGAGCGAACTGGCGAAGAACCTGAATACTATATGATCTAATAGAAATTGATATATATGGAGTGGTATCCTCATACTGGCTTTGGCTTGTGCGAAACGTCAACTACTCATGTTGAAAGGAAACGAGTTGCAAAATGTCTGAACCATAACATCCATTGAGTCTCCTCACTCAACTTCCTAACAACAAAGCCGCTTGTAACCACGGGAGTATCTGTATCACCAAAGTATGTAAGATCCCATGGGAACCCGAGACTTCCTCAAAACTGGGTAGCCACAGGCTTTTGATAGAAACTCCGTTGAACCGATCCACGGGTGTGTTTCAATCACGCACGACCTGATTGGCCAGATGCGGTCTGAAACGTACACTCACAGGTGGGTTATAAGAAGGGAAGTCGCCAAAAAGATTGAAAGTTTGCAGGAAGAAAAGATGTTGTTTCAAGTATCCGCAAGACATCTCATTAGAAAAGAAAGGATCATAAAGTAAGTGTTCAAGGAGCTTCTACGCTAGGGATCTAGACCTGTGAGAACTTTCTCTCGGTCGTCCCATGGATAAATAATTTCTTCAAAAACACAAACCATGGGTTTCACAGAGACTGGTAGGTACTTCAATCACTGAAAATTGTTTGATTCAAGATATGTGGAAAAAATATGTCTAGCAAGTTGTGAAGTGTGAAGTGTGAGGGGTGAAGTGGTGGCTTTGGTGAACCGAGCGGCGGGGCTGTCGTAGCCACATTGCATGGGATTGTCTGGCCTCATCAAATATCACAACACAGTTTTTGACTTCCTTATCCAATTGATATTGCAAGCCAAACGTTACCAGTATGTCGCGGGCAGCTGAAGCAGCTATGGCTGCTAGTTATAAAAGCTTGAAGGAGGATTTTGTGTCAAATTTGACAGGCGGAGGACTTGGAGAAATTAATATGGTTACTGCTGTCGCTCCAGTATGTTTGGGCTATGCAAATAAAAATTATTGCACAACGAGCTAACGTGCCGAAACAGGTCGCAGCTATCCTTTGGTCAACTTTACAAAGCCGCCAGTATTTTTTCGCGCCATATACTTCGATTGCTTTCGCTGTCGACTTCCTTCTCAATGTCGGGGCTATTCTTCTCGCGATTTCTGTCTACGCAGATATGCCTCTCATATTGAATCTCTTGCTCCTTGCGCCAGTTCCTTTATTATATGCAATTCCACCACAGAAGAATACACAAAAGGCCGCACAGAAGAAACCAAAAATACCGCAATCGAAAGTAAAACCTTCAAACGATTTGAACCCTCTTCCGAAGAAGCCTTTTCTCACCATCTATAGAGGGGCGATGATGGTTATCACTTGCCTAGCTATACTGGCAGTTGATTTTAGAATTTTTCCACGGAGGTTTGCAAAGGTAGAAAACTGGGGAACATCGTTAATGGACATGGGAGTAGGGTCTTTCGTATTCTCGGGTGGTCTTGTAGGTGCTCGTCCGATACTCAGAGAACAGAATGCTGGCCGAACAACGAAGCTCACCACACACTTATACAACTCTTTGCGCCATTCACTACCATTGATTGCTCTTGGAACAATACGATTATACAGTGTCAAGGGATTGGACTATGCGGAGCATGTCACTGAATATGGAGTGCACTGGAATTTTTTCTTCACCCTTGCGTTCATTCCCCCATTCGTAGCGATATTTCAGTCTGCGTTTCAGCTCATCCCGTCATATGCCCTGTTGGCCGTAATTCTCGGCTCCTTGTACCAAGTTACACTCGAATACACCAGCCTCAAAGCGTTTATACTCACAGCTCCAAGGACAGATCTATTATCGAAGAATCGTGAAGGGATCTTTAGTTTCTTTGGCTATCTCGCAATATTTCTGGCAGGTCAAGCAACTGGTATGTTCGTATTACCACGTAATTCCATGCCAATCGGAGGTCCACTTGCTCAGAGAAAACACCTCTTGATGAAAATGGGTACCTGGTCAGCAGTCTGGATTGCCCTCTACATGTTTACGACAAATTACAAATATGGATTGGCATTAAGTGTATCACGCCGTCTTGCGAACCTTCCGTATTTCCTATGGGTTTCAGCTTTCAACTGCTCACAATTGACTGCATTCTGTTTGGTGGAAACAATATTCTCTCCAGCTGCTCATAAAAGCATGGATGCGAAGACCGAAAAGGAGAGTTATGAGCTCTCAACAAGTCGAGTCCTTGAAGGCTTCAACCGAAATGGTCTGGCACTCTTTTTGGCTGCAAACTTACTCACAGGACTCGTCAACCTGACCATACCAACTTTATTTGTCAGTAATCTCCAAGCTATGGGGATATTACTACTTTATGCCTCTGCTCTGACAGGACTTGCAGTAGGTTTGGATGTATATGACATTTCCATCAAAATGTAATCCTGGATGGGGATTGTTTAAGCAGCACAGTAATCTGCAATTTCGCCGAGTACAGCTTTTGCCATGAAACTCCCGCTTGATGAAAGCATTAATGAACCTTGTACACAAAATTTGACATTTGATACCTGCTTTCGGATGCTGTGAACCTGAATCTATCAATTGTACGGGTAGATGAGACAGTGAAGCAAACAATCCAAAAAGTTTCGACCTGAGCAACAATCTGAAAGTTTCGACCTCAGCAACAATCTGGTTCATGTACTCATAGCCAAAGGTATATCGGCACAATTAGATCGGTATGACCGTTGTTATTGTCTACTTTATGGGTAATCAGGTGTCAGGGAATCAAGCAATTCCAAGCATAAGACTTTACAGTAATATAAATTAACATATGAAGTCACAACCTTGACATTCCGCTTCAAATCAGCCCCGAAGACTTGAGGCCTGGGGGATCATCAGGTTTTCTTGTCGTATCGGGATCATGAAATGAATCCACCTTGCACTTCACATGCAAGCCAAGCCTAATATTCATGGATCTTGGAAACCTCGACATATGATTCGCACAATCGAGGAGCATGAAATGGGTGCAGGTACCCATCTGCAATACTACCTTGATCAGATGAGGGAATCGAGGTTCATCTGGTGGTACCTGAACCATTCCCTGTTGGCCCTGGTATTGCATCTCTTTCCTCCGACTCGAACGGACATATATATATATGTGTAATATTTTTTAGTTTTAGCTTCTATAAAATGCATCGGTCGCATCTCAGGTCCCACGACGAAACAGTGTCGATGCCCCCCCTTCTTCTTTTTTTGATGTTGTTATGCAGTGAAACATTTTTAGGAAGTAAAGAAAATTAAATTTAAGGATTGTTTGGATCTTCCGTGGGTCGTCCGCCCTGTTAAGGTTGGGTGTCTGTTTTTTGTTTCAAAGCATATCTGAAGAACGTCTCTAGTCTACACTTTGATATATAGAAAGGTGTAATAAGTATTGTATGTATGTAAATTCTGGTATTTGTGGCTTTGTACTTTATATCCCCCGCCCCAGTATATTTCTCGAGCTTTACTCGTAAAATCGCATGGAAATTGAATGCTTTTCCTTCCTTCATCTGAGAAAAAGAAAAAGAATAAAAAGAAAGAAGATTTTGAGTGAAACCTAATAATACTTAATAAATCGATATGACCCAGTGCATTTTTTTAAGCCTTCTCAGGCTTTCTTTTCATATAACAAAACAAGGGAAGGCTGGCCCCAATTCAACACATTGTAATTCAGCAAGACATGTATGTAATAAATATAATTGGGTCTTGAATACTCGCATACGGGGCGGCGTTTATTTCCTCGCAAAGACTAACTAACGCCTCATCTCCGACGTCAATGCAAGTCATGCGGAAGACAGATGGGTTTTATCCATTTCTTTTTTTTTTTTTTTGATTTTGGATAATTGGTATTTTAACTTTGCATCAGATCCGTCCCGATGTTTCCCATACTGTACTGAGTAAGAACTTGGAGAGTCAGGACTCGATGATGTTTTCGAAGTCTGTCTTGTCTTCATCTATCTATTACTTTATATGTATATTTAATGAACAGGAACAGTGCAGTGGGGAAGGGAAAGATGGAGGATGTGTTGACGATTGATCATTTGGAAAGAATGTGATGCGGTGCGGTGCGGCCCTGGTTGTCACTTGGAGTAGAAGATAGATTAAGAGAAAATTCGCCGATGATGATAATAATGATAACATTGATGATGCTGATGATGACTTCACGACGCGTTTTCGAGACGGAGTAAAAAAGACTTCAAGGTTCTTCTTTCCCTCTTGGCGCCATAGGCAGAGATACAATTCGATGCAAATTTGATGAATGATACTACCAGGGCATCCTTGAGAGAGAACCAATGGAGATCTATGATTTCGTATACTGTAAGTGCTCAACACCGACGGTCAACCCAGAAGGCCTAGGAAGCGAGGATGCCACGTCAATGCAAAAGGAAAACAAAGTTTTTTATGATGTTTATGCCGGATGTGCGATTGTTATCCACGATCTCATTCCCCGAGATTCCCATCAGGGTTATCCCTCATTCACGGTAGAGGTCTTGGGTGATGCATGCGACTAGAAGGTAGGCTGTCATTGTCATATCATATCATATCTTCTCACTCACCGTTGGGGGATTGGGTGTATTTATGCCAGAGAAACCGCGAATCAGATGCGCAGGTACAAAGGGGTGGTGCTAAGGGAAGGGAGAAAAAGCTTCTTGGATGAGGGTTAAAGTTTCATCTGATATCATGTCAAGGAATTGCCTGTGGCTCAGCCACTTCTTCCCCCTTTTAGCAGTTTGAGGGGGGTGGAAGATGCGATGGAAATCAAAGTAATATTGTAACCAGACGCTGTTCATGCAACTTTTTTAACTATGGTGAATCGATAAAACTTTGCGTAACCCCCCGTAGATGTAGATGTATAGGAAAGAAGAAAAGGGCAACAGAAAGTCTTGTTTTTTCTGGATTCCTGCTTGGCTGTGAATACTGTCTTCGATTCTTTTGTGCTTTTGGCTTCGAGTGCCTGCTCGAGTATTTCGCATTTCTAGAATATCATATTTTGTTGTACCGCATCGATCTTCATCTGATATCCAACAAGCCGAGGACATACATACATACATACATAGACTCAGGACAGACAGCGAACGCGAACGAAGACTTATCAGTTGATATATCTTGAATACCAGCTAGCTAGCTATTGATCGAATCGAATCGAATCCAAATCATACGATAGCGATCTTACAACTTGCTCTATTTCTCTCTATAGGTATGTTATATATTCATTCATTCATCCCCTTCCCGGATATCAAGAAGCATCACACTACACTACACTACACCACACCACACCACACCACACCACACCATACCCTCGCAATCAATATCCATATCAATATCATCAGCAAACCACCAACCACCCTTTGTCTATTCGTATCTCACGGATGTCAAAATCAATCTGGCTTGCGTAGGATAAGGGTATGTATAGATAGATGGTAGTGCAAGTTTGCATTTCTCTTCCACCACAATTCACAATCCTGAGGATAATCGTTTCACGCCCAAAGCCTGCATTGCGTTGCTTGTCTGGCCTTGCTCAAGTTTCCCCGCCTAGTCCATCAATCGACCTGCGCTTTTTTTTTCTTCCCTTCTCCTTTTTACCCTCTTTTGGAGCTTCTGTCCGTCAACCTAGGCTAAATGAACCAAAGGAAATTAGAGATTGAGAAAGAAAGTTTCATTGACCCAGAGAAAAAAGATTGGGATTGGAAATCTGTGAGGAAGTAAGAGAAGAGAAGAGAGAGGAATTTCGAAACGTTTTTTTTTTAAATCTTACGGGTTGATATTCGAGAGAAGGATTTGTGGTTGGTTGGTTATAGATTTTACTTACATTTATAGCACAAGGACCAGGACCAGGAAAAGAAAGGAAATTTTATTGGTAAATTGTGAGTATTATTCATATTCATTCATATTCATTCATATAAGTTATTCTTTTTATTGTTATGTCAAGTTTCTACACCAAGAGTTCCCTCCCTTCCTCCCTCCCTATCCCCAAATGCACATCATATTACTGTACCTACCGTACACACACACACACACACCCAAGGACCCAAACACAGGGAAGCTGGAATTACTAGTCAGCACCCAGTCAGTCAGTCAGTAACCCCCAAACCATAATATCTCTACATTCTACATTCTACACACCAGGTCTTATCACCCACCATCAACCAAACCAAGTGTTCCACTGCAAACTTCACTAGAAACAAGCTCTATAAAGAAAGGCCTACAGTCAGTCTGAATTCTGGGTTTCTGTTCAGATATTGGTAGCCGTCTCTGGTCTCTGGTCTCTGGTCTTTGGTCTTTGGTCTTTGGTCTTTGGTCTCTTGGGTACTTCTCTACCCTCTACCCCTGGACTGTTCCATCTGATCTACTCGGTACATTTACATTTCTCTCTCGATTGTATCTATCCTCGCTATCATCTCTATTCTCTCTCTCTATCCTCTGTACCTGATTATTTCTTTTTCTTTTAATCTACTGCGTACCTTACTACCTTACTACCTCACTCCCTTACTACCTCACTCCCTTACTACTGTCTCTCTCTCTCTTACCCACAACACTACCATTCATTCTCTGTTACCACTTTACGCTCACTCTCTCACCATCTCTCTCCCCCCCACACACACTCTCTCTCTATTTAATCTTCTTGTTGTACATTTCAACCTACTGCCTGCATACAATCCAACTTACATACTGTCGTTAAGCTAGAAAAAGAGAGAAGAAGCAGAAGAAAAGGCCCCAACAATAACTACCAAAACGAAAGAAAAAGAAAAAGGAAATTTAAATATAATAAAAGGATTAATCATAACAACCAATAACCTATCGCCAAAGAAGATTACCATCACAATTACCTTTACATTTATTTACATTTTACCATCTCACCGTTTTTTCACCATTTCATCATCTCACCTTACCTTTTGGTCCTTCTCTCTCTGCCATAATCAAGGGTAGATAGGATAGATACACACACACACACACACACACATATCGAGATACGACTGAAAATCCAAAAACAAAAAAACAAACCAAGAAATCCAATTCAATTCAATTCAATACAATACAATACAATACAATACCACTTCAATTCAATTCAATTCAATTCAATTCAATACAATTCAATACAATACAATACAATACCACTTCAATTCAATTCAATTCAACTCAACTCAATTTTCAATCTTGCGGGTTTCGCTTTCTACCTTCCCAGCCACCCACATTTACGCTCTCTACTACGGAATTATAATCAATCAAATCAATCAAATCAAATCAAATCAACTCAACCTTTGGTTTCAATTGATCCGCCAACAACCAACCGCACTCTCACTCCCAAAGAAAGAGGGTTGACACTAATAACTTAAACTAAAAGGAGTCCGGTTCCCGCCATAGCCCATTTTCCTCGACCGCCTAGTTTTTTTGGTTAGGGAGCTACGATATCTAAAATAATAGTCGCCCAGAATTCAGCGCCAGCCGCGACATTCGTTTTTAAAATTATCGAACCTTAAATCCAACAAGTCAATCCTCTTATTGATAATTGTTATCGTCCACCTTCCCAGTCCCCCCGGTCCACAAGGTGCAATTAATTCTCTCGATATTTCCCCCCCTCCCATGATGTTAGTTGGTGGAAAGAGGTGATAGACCGGCGAAAAACCTCGCAATCATAATATATACCCAGCTTCCAAATTGTGCCTCAGCAACGGTCATAGTGATTTCCGCTTGCCAGACACCCAATCTGCGATTGACAACAGTGCGCAAAATTTCTTAAGATATGTCTTCAGCCGCGTTGCAGACCGCCCCTCATCAACCAACATCAATAGGATCGCAATCTCCAGTGGCAGCACCATCATCCTCGGGGAGACCTTACACTTCGGGTTCACAACAATCTCGAGACCCTTACTACAACCAATCTACTACCAACGCCTCTCCATCATCTACACGCAAACCATCTCGAAGGCCGAGCGGCAATGGCGCATCTACAAACACTCCTCCCCAAACCCATTACACTTCACCTTCGGTAACGACCACGACCTCAGCTCCAATAAATCCTCGCAGTAATAATCCTTCCAATCAAATATCCCCAACCACCGCAACATCCGCTTCGAGTTTTCCTACAATGGCTCCGGGCGATCATCAACGAGGTGTGCCCCCAGTTGTCTCGGACAGAACCTCTTCAAACCGACCGAATCCAGCAGTAGCGGCTGCAACGTCGGCAGCACCAAATCGCAGCTCGAGTTCTCGACGAGGTGAGCATATGGATGAGCAGCGGGCGAGAGACTCTCCACGTCGGGCACAGTCACAGGAGAACCAATATCATGAAAGGAGGAATATCCAAACCAATGGAACCAGCAATGAGGATGCAACAGCTGCTGCCAATGCGGCAACGCGAGCCAGACGTCGAGCTCAACAATCACCTGAAGCTTTACCCCACAGACCGAGTGGAAGTCGAGAACAGAGATCTGGTCAACCCCCAGCTAATGCACAAAATAGATCACATCCAGCGGGCACCAATTCACCGGCTGGATTGTCCCATGAGGCAAGTGAGGTGTTAAATCGTGTGATTGTCAGCGATCCCAAGGTGGATTTGGAGCGAGAGAGGGAGCGCATGGCTGAGGCCGTACCTAATGCCGCTGCAGCAGCTCCTCCCGCGGTGGAAGAGGCGCCCCGCCAGCAGAGATCCCGTCATGATCACACAGCAAACTCCGGGAAGAGAGAAAAGAACACTAAATTTGGTGAATACTATCTGGGTAATACTCTTGGAGAGGGAGAATTTGGTAAGGTGAAAATGGGCTGGAAACAAGCAGGTGGTACTCAAGTAAGTCTTCACATGGAATATTGGTTTGATTTTGATACTAATCTTTCTCTCATAGGTTGCTATCAAGCTCATCCGCCGCGATAGTGTAGGAACGAACCCTACGAGACTTGCCAAGATCTACAGAGAAATCGCTATCCTTCGAGAGATATCCCACCCTAATATCGTTCAATTACACGAAATGGTTGAGACGGAAAAGCAAATTGGTATCATTCTAGAGTATGCTTCAGGGGGGGAACTTTTTGACTACATTCTCAACCACCGATACTTGAAGGATAACGCTGCTCGCCGCCTATTTGCCCAATTGGTTTCTGGTGTTGGATATTTACATAAAAAGGGAATCGTCCACCGAGATTTGAAGCTGGAGAACCTTCTACTAGATCGCAACCGCAACATTATCATTACGGATTTTGGTTTTGCAAACACCTTTAACCCAGACGATGAGCTCGGAGACGAAATCGAGTACAATTTATCCAGTCGTGACTATGTCAAGCGAATGGAATTGGATAAGATTTTACCTGGCGGCTCGCGGAGAGGAGATCTGATGCAGACAAGTTGTGGAAGTCCGTGCTATGCAGCTCCAGAATTGGTCGTGAGTGATTCGCTGTACACTGGCCGCAAGGTCGATGTATGGAGTTGCGGAGTAATATTGGTAAGTCTTGATTTTTGCACCTGTGGATGATTATACCACTAACATCAAGTCAGTATGCAATGCTTGCAGGATATCTACCTTTCGATGATGACCCAGCCAATCCCGAGGGCGACAACATTAACCTCCTATACAAATATATAGTTTCGACGCCACTCACGTTTCCAGAATATGTTACACCGCATGCTCGAGACCTTCTCCGACGCATTCTTGTTCCCGACCCACGCAAACGTGCTGATCTATTTGAAGTTGCTCGACACAGTTGGTTGAGCGAATATGCGCATGTCGTTGGCTTCATTACTAGTAGCACAACAACTACTGTCGAGATTGCCAATACTACGGTGCCATCCGATGAACCTCAAGAAGCTCCTCTCCTTGCTAGAAGTGCTTCAGTTCGGGAACCCAAATCACAAAAGGCACCCGCAGCCGTCGGAGACCTCAGCAGGAAACATGGGCATGTGGACCAAGATGGAGAAGAGGCACCTCCGAAGACTTCAAAGGACAACAAGAGACGAACCGTACAGGTCGAATATGTCGCGCCAAGATCACAAACTCAAAGAGGCGAACCTTCGACCAACTCGTCCAGTGCTCAATCTGGTTCAAGAACACGCGCCCGTGCTGGCAGCCAAGGCCCTGTCGAGATTTCTGGAGCTCCTCAAGGTTCTAGAAGAAACGTCGCTGCAGGAGAGAAGCCGTTCCTTCAGGATCCTCCAATGACGAGAGAAGCCCAACATGCAGCCTCGGCAAGACGAACAGGAAGCTCACAACGACAACAAGGTATGGCTCCACCTCCTCGACCTACCCGAGATCACCGCGCAGCTTCCGATATTAATTATACGACCCAAGTGACCGGTCAACCACCAATTGCCAGGCCAACTACAGGTGGTTCTATGACTTCGAATAGGTCTGGATCTATGGGCTTCCCAACCCGAGGATCGTACAGTCAACCTGTGGCACCAACTGTCGCTGGAACTAATGCTCATGGCCGCATGTCTCAACCTCAACCCAAGAGCTCGAATAGTTACAATATATCCCCTCCTATGATGCAAGACGAGCAAACCTTTGAATACCCTACTCATGCCACTTCTCAACCTATAGCTCCAAAATTCGCCAAAGTCGCAGGACTTCCCGCAGGAACGGCAAACATACCATCTGAGGGTAGCAAAACTCACAAGAGGTCAAACACGATTGGTGGCATATTTAGCAGAACAAATTCGCTTTTCGGGGGTAGATCACACTCTGATAAGTCTTCAGAAAAACCCAAGAAGTCATATCCTCCAGTCAGCATGTCGAATGCGAATATCATCAATGCCGATGATTCGAGACAGTCGATAGACTCCAGACGTTCGATATCATTTGGATTTGGTAAAAAGAGAAGTGGAAGTATCACTGGGCGATCGCAGACAGGTTCTCAGGAGAAGGGGTCAAAAAGATTTTCTCTCCTCCCAGCATCGTTCTCCCTCAAATCTATCGGTATCGGTAAAGATCCAAACACTCCACCTTCTAGTACTCCAACCGATGGTCACTATGAGCCATATCCCGAAATGCAAGGTAACCATCTCGATGCGCCGCAGGATAACCCAGATGCAAGAAATGTTAGTGGAAGTACAGCAGATTATCAGCATGCGGATGTAGCATATGATCAAAACCGCGCTAGCCCTGCACAACAAGAAAGACAACGTTTTGCTCAGCCACAACAACCACAACAACAACAGAATCCAGATTCTAGGTTGCCGCCTGCAAACTTCCGCCAAGATGAATCGGCAATGACGACTGATTCTGAATCTTCATTTGGTCAAAGTCGACGTGGTCCATATCAAAATGAGAATAATACTTCATATGAAGACTCGCGACGACCCACAGGACGCAATAATGGTAGAGGTGTACTACAGAAGAATAACCGAAAGTTTGCCGATGCTTATGATCAAGAGCATGCACACCATGATCATGGTGGTAGTAGTGGTGCAGCTCGAAAGGTCATGGACTTTTTCCGAAGACGTGGGAAGGCTCGTGGAGAGTGAAAGGTATCTTGAGATAATATAATCCTTTCCAGATGATATCACTTTGACATATACACGACAACAACTTTGCTTAATTCTGGATTATGCATGCATAAGCTTTCAGCGAAAGTACCGGAAACTTGCGATTCAGCTTTTGGTCTGATTGACAGCAAGCTTTGCTTTCACTTCTCTAAAACGGCTTGGCGGGCCTGCTGGATTTTGGTGCGGGAGGATGGAGATGGAGTGTGGGCAGGCGTTCTCTTGCATTTCATCATATGGTTCGCTTGTTATATCTTCTCGCGCTCGACTCAATTTCAACCTGGACCTGGCATGAATTTGTGGATCGTGAGTCTCATCATTGATGGACGAGCTATTTGACTCGTTTTTATTTTTGCTTCGCTGTGGATAAGATTATATCTTGGGGTTATGGGAGTTGAATTGAGTAGCATTTGTATTGTCTGATTGTGAAGAGTAGTCGAATGGTTTATTTTTTCTCTTACCTTTAGCTTTTAAAGTTGTTGTTTCTTCGCTTTTTTTTTTGCCTTCTCTTCTCTATTAATTTGGTGGTGTGGGGATTGAGATGAGAAAGGGCAGGAGGGATATCTTATTGAGTGGTGTGGTAGTGGGTAGTGAGAGGGGTTTCGAAATAGGGTTTCTTTAAGAGAAGAAAACTCGCGTGTGCTTGATTTATGAGTGGATATGAAAGCTAGGTTTAGCAGGTCTACAATATCGAAGGTGAAATAAGAATTAGAGCACGCGTAGAGGAGGATGGTATTAGGGATTGAAAATGGGAAGTAAGATTTTGTGATGAAGGGGAGGGGAGGGGATGGGATGGATGGAGAAGAGAAATGAGAGAAAAGGAAAGGGAGAGGGAGAGAGAGAGAGAGAAAGACGATGGTGGATGGGGGATATGAACCCTGGGTAAATCATTTGTAATAATTGAGAGTGAAAACAAGAATAGCATCTTTTGAAGACGAGATTGGGTTTATTGTGATTTGTGAGATTGTGAGACTGTGATATTGAGCAGTGGCTGAGATGAGATTTGGGGTTTGAGGTTTGAGATTCGACGTTTGAGGTATTGGATATATATCATGGGATCTATAGAGTACGTAAACTACTGGAGTAGTAAATTGATTTAGTCGAGAGGTGGAAGGGAAGGAAGGTAAGGGGAAATTTTATATATGAGGAGGTGTGTTTTGTGAGGAGGTTTTGAGATGTAGATGGATGTAGATAGATAGATGTAGATGGATGTAGATAGATAGATGTATGTATGTATGTATGTATGAGTGGGGATGGGGATGGGGATGGGGATGGGGATGGCGATGGCGATGGGGATGGCGATGGCGATGGGAATGAGAGTGATTTGAAGGAGCGTGAGAGGGGAGGAGGGAGGAATAGAGAGGGGAGGAGGAGAGGGAGAGGGGAGGAGGAGAGGGAGAGGGGAGTAGGGAGGAAGGGTGGATGATAATAAATTGAGGAATCAAGATTCAATGATATGGAGGAGGTTTGGAGGTGGGTTAGAGAGGGTGTGAAAAAGGATTTAATTAGAGTGGAAAGACGTGGAAGAAGTGGAAAGGGAGGGGAGAGGAGGAGGAGGGGAAAGGAGGGAGGAGGGAGGAGGGAGTGTCACAGGTTCATACTAGCCTCACACTAGTGTGAAGCTTAGTCATTACTAGTTATATAATCGATACAATTTTAGAACCTTTCTCTTCCTTCCTTATAGAATATTATATATCAAACCTAGATACATACTATTATACACTTCTATATTGTAATAATATATTCTACCTTATCAAAACCCTATTACTATTTCCTTTTAATAATTTAATCTAAAAACAATTCTTATCTTTATCTTCATTTTCATTCTTATCTTTATTTTTATCCTCATTTTCATCTTCGTTTTCGTTTTTATCCCTATTTTCAAAATAATAGATACTCTAAACTCATTTATTATAAATCAAACACTAATATATAACTAGATCTATATATCTATTCATATTATCTACAACGAATAATAATATCTTACAAATGAATTGTTAAAACTCAATAATACCAATCTTTATATATCTATCAATATTATATTAGAATACCAAAACTATTTCGTTTATTTATTCAGTATTGTAAATAACACTTTAGGTATTCTTTATAAAATATAAAATAATTCTTCAAATGAATAAAAGAATTATATTCTTTTCGATAATCTGAATAATTAAATCCGATTTCAAGAAGAAGTAAATACAACTTTAAAAATACAGCTCAATTAATAAAACTATTCTATATAAGATAATATTTAATCTTTTTAATAAAACTTTCGCAATCTAGAATCTTTCAAAGGAGAAAATATTGCAATAATAATTCGACAAAACGAATATCTAATATAGAAATAGGGTCTTCAATTTTATTGAAGGATTGATTCTACTGTATTTAATATAAAAGGAAAAAAGATACTTTATATAATCTCTCTTATCGAAAAACACATATATCAAAAACGTTTACAAAATATCAACGAAATCTTAATAGATATTTCAATTTATAAAACAATCGAAATATTCCTCAAAAAATTCGATACTTTTTATATAATAATTGATTCGAAATGGAAGGTAGCTATATAGTTTGATAAATTAAAGATAGAGAAATATATATTATTTTTTATCTTCTATACTAATCTAAAACATTTAGAAAGATAATACTATAAATCTAATAAAGAAATAGTTCTAGTATTGAAACAAAAAGTCTTTAATAAATTGAAGCTTTTAGTTTGAATAAACTCAAATCTATATATACTCAATAATATCAAAGAATAAACAAAAAAAATTAGTATTTGAAATCAAAATTATAGAGAAAATGATTATTATATTATCTCTATCAATACAATAATAAAAACTTTATATAATCAATTTCATCCCAACTCAATAATACTAATAGCTATCCTTCTATAATCTATTAGTAACCTAATAGATCTAGATATTATTAAATATAATGAAAGCAAAATTGTAAAGAAGAATGCTATTTCAGACTTTGTTATTATTATAAGAAAGCAGGTTATTCTATATAGGAATATAAAGCAAAAAAGATTATCGATATATAAAAAACCATTCGAAGTATTATATAAGGTTTACAAAAAGGAATATATTATAATAGAGAATATATTAAAGGTTAATCTAATTAAAGTAATTATAATAATAATTATCCAAATCGAAATAATTACAATAATCTATATTACTTAAAACAAAACTTCTAAGAAAATCTTTACTAATATTAGCTTAATATATTCCACAATTATATTGAAAATGAATTGGTATTACCTTTTAAAAATATTTCAAATGCTTTTCGAAGTATTATAATATCCCTTCTTTTAATTAGAATTTACGATTTTCAAGGAAATATTTTATTTTTATAATAAATTGTTTATAAAGATCAAATAGGAATAAGAAATGGATTAAATAAATAGTAAATAGTAAAGAACTGTTATAGCTTAATTCTATAAATAGCAAATCTCTATTTATTCAAATTATTATATTTCCAATATATAGTTTCTTTTTTGATATAATTAGTTTAATTGATAGTAAATATTCCGATAAGATTTTCGCTGATTATTTTTTTATTGGTTAATATAATATTTATATAAAACCTTTATTATATTATTAACAACTCCAATTAATTGATAGTAATATCGCTAATATTATTATTGAATACTTTATAATACTTATAGTAATAGGATTATACTAAGAAACCTAGATATTCTTTATTACAAAACTATCTTCTAATACTTTTATCATTTTCGAATTATTTTGATTGTAATATTATAATTTATATATAGATTAGGCGAATATAATACTATCATTCATTTCCCTATATTGTATAATATAATGCTATTCAAAAAATATATATAGATATCAAATCTCAATTGTTTAATTATCTCAATAATTCGATATTATTATTATTATTTACAAATGAAAATCTTCAAAAAAGGTTTGGGATATATTACTACTAATCAAAATATTTCTTTGAAATATTTATCAAATAAACAATTATTACGAATTAACTATAAAAAATAATAACGAAAATATTGATAGTAGTTATAAATCAATTAAGTCTAAGAATATATTTATTAAATTATCTTTTATATCTAATAGAGATTATTATTATATTATAACTTATAATACTAACACAACTTTACAAGCCCATATAATCCAAAATCAACCCACTTTATATCCAATATCTATTAGCAAAGTTGTTAACTAAAAACAAAAGCAATTAAATTTAATGAAAGAATTATTACTATTATTAGCAATACCCTTGCTAAAACAATTATTGAATTTCAATCCAAATATAGAAGATATTTGTTGATTCCAAATCTCAAGTTTTATGTCTTTCTGTAAACAGGATAGTGTTCGAGTTATAAGGGTAATGTTACGGGAGCTGCCTCTAGGGTCACGTGGAAGTGTCTAGAGATCTCTCG